>PVJX010002203.1:56074-135718 GCA_004027295.1 Dolichotis patagonum | reverse complement strand
CAGGAAGCTGGGAGCGGAAAGGCAAGTGACCCGCCTTTGACAGCTCGGCTGAATCGTCTCTTCCACCACGCACAGCACAGACTTCCCACCAGAGCTCTTTTCTCAAAGCAGTCACTTTGTGTTTCTCAGTTACAAATTCTCCACATCTATAGAGCGAATCTGTCTCAGTTCCAACACATTTTATGTTAGGGTATTAGACTGGAATAGCCAAATTAAAATCACAATTACCTCTCCTGTGCTGATAGTCTGGGTATTTATTACCAGAAAGGAACGTTCCGTTAAAACTTCCTTTAGCTAAAATTCTAACAACTGAAAATGATGGAAAAGATGAGAAAGGGAAGGTTAAAATTATTTTTTTTGTTTTCAAAGAATCATTTAAGAGAATCGCCATACCTCTTTTTTTCAGTTTAGTGCAGAATACACTAGATACAGCTGAAAAATGTCAGCATGTGGAAAGTGTCAGAGGCTACATCTACAATGAACACATTTTCCCAACTTTTTTTCCCTAGTTCCTTCTATATGTGAGTCACATAAAGAAATAGATCAGAAATAGATCGGAAGAAAAAATGTGAGAAAATTTAACATCTATGAATTCTGAATTCTTTTGGTTACATGACAATGCTCCCACTCCATCAGAAGGAGAGGATTGCTAATTTTCTTTAGCTTTTGCTGTAGTTATTGCATGGATAATTACATGAAATTTTGCTTGCTGGGAAAAGTTATTAGTATTCCAGATCTGATGAAACAGAAGAAAAATTAAGACACTTACATATATTTTTCCTTATTGCTTTGGGCCCTAATTTCTGTTGAGTGCAAATATTTCCTCCTTACAGATGGTCAAATATCTAAATACCTTTTTTGTCTTTTTATAAGAAGCCACACAAACAAATTTGGATTTGTCTCTCCTATCCTTTTTAAAGATGATTTTTGTTTTGAGACAGAGTCTCATTGTGAAGCCCAGCATGACCCTAGAGCTCTCTATGTGGTCAAGGGTGACCTCGAATTCATGGTAATCCTCTTGCCTCAGCCTCCTGAGTTCTGGGATTACAGGCATGTGCCACCACACCTGGCTCAAAGCTGACAATTTTGACCACAAACATACAAGTAAACAAGTTCAGGCTAAGTATGCCTCAATTTTATAAATCATTCTTCATATAAGACATTTGTAGTTATACTGTGTTGGTAAAAAGATCCATGTTAGGACGAAACTCTTTTAGAAATCTGATTCGGGTGCCAATAATTAAAAATCAACACCATAGGAAAGAAGGTGAAATTATGTGATTAACTCATTGATGAAGGTACTCAAGGATAAAAAGAAAACAAAATGCAGATGGAGAAACTGAAGTTTAAACTGAGGGTCTTTGCTTATGCAACATGACCATCATTTTAAACTTTTTAGTTTGTTTTGAGGTGAGGTCTCTCTAAGTTACTCAAAGTTACCCAAGATGGGCTTGAACTTGTGATCCTCCTGCTTCAGCTTCCTGAGTGCTGGGATTGCAGGCCTGTGCCAGCACCCTTGGCTTGCTTATTCTGTTCATCTTTGCTTTCATCTGCTCAACACTCTTTGAAGGTGAAGCTCTCTTGACAAAGAAGTTGGGATACCATGCTTCAGTACGCCACACATATGGGAGAAAACCACGCTAAGTCTAAGACCTAATGGTTCAAAGGGTGTGAGTTGTATGAGGAATAGCTAATAGGTAAATGTCTAAAACTTTTACAATGTGTTAGATGCTCATGAAATATGAACTATTTTTTAGCCTTTGCTCTACTCATGCGGGAACCCAGGAGGTGATTAAGTAGCTTGGAGGGTCACCCAGCCAGTCAGTGGTAGAAGCAGGGGCAGGACCAGGCTAGCTTATCTCTAAACTGTGCCCTTGACCATTATATTTTATTGGATGCAGCCCAGTGTAACTGGGAAAAACAAAGACATAAGCCCATTCTCCTAGCCATTATTGAGAACCACTGGAAAAAGCATGTTTTGTTTTGAGCATGAGAGATCTTGGCCACTGGCCACAGTCACCACATATCTGGCCAATTATGCAGAATTTGCAAGGACCTTCAAAACCCTGTGTGACTCGGATTCTGCCCTGCATCCAGTCTACCCTGACCGCTCTCCAGTGTCACACACCAGTCAAGAGAGGTCCCACTGCCTTCCACTGGCTCCTCAGCCAACCCTTTTCTGTCTTAAGATCCGTTGCAAATAGGTTCCTCTAGGAAGCTGTCACCTGCCTAGCTCATCTTCAGCCCCCACCTCTTAGCACTTCTCGAGGGGTAAATACAGTGCCTCCTTGCTGTCCCTTCATAGCACCTTGATACTTGCATCCTTAGCACACAAAGGAAGTTACAAACGCCCACCGCTGATGTCTACTTCATTCAACGTGGGGTTCACCAGCTATGGGCCCCACATCCAATCCAGCCCACTTCTGTTTCTATCAGTACAGATGCACCCATTCGTTTACATTGTGTGGGGTGAGGTGAGGGACAGGTGCACCTCACAAGGCCCCACGTATTTCCTGTCCATCTTTTACAGAAATCTCTGCTGGCCCAGGGGCAGATAGCAAGCTGGATGGAATCCTGATTCTTCACTTAATGCATAGTGTCAGGTGCATGGCTGACTAGTAAGATTTATTGATTTAGTAAAGAAATGAATTATTCAGCTATAAAATAGGATTACTAAGGATTAAATGAAATTATACGTATATATACACAGTAATACTTCAAGTAGTAATTACTTCGTTAAGTTGGCTGAACATATCTGCAGGAATCTGACAATTCATAATTTTATTTATTATTACATATCTGCTTAAGAGAGCCATATTGCTTAGAATAAGGATATTAAAAGCAGTTTTTATAAACTTGGAAATGAAAAGAAATTAAAAACACAAAAAGCTGGTAAATTATATCCTCTCCTAAACTATTCTATGGAAACAACTAGAGATCCTGAACCTTGGCTGATCCCTGCTTCCATGGGGACCAACACAGGCAAAGCTCAGTTTACACCGTCAGCCGCGCTGTTTCACAGCGGTTAAACCTCTTCAGGACACCCAGCTCATCACCCCAGCTCTGCAGCACGCCAGCTCACACTGCGAGCCACTGGTCTCTGCCTGCCGAGCGCACACCCTGCTCTGTGGGTAGCCACACGCATCACAGGCATCACACGCATCACCACGGGGGCAGAGCCCTCTTCAGGACTGAGCCGTCCCGCGAAGTCCCCCCGGCCGGTCTACCGTAGGGCAGGCGACTTCAAAAAAAGCGAAGCGGTGAACATTTTTCTTTTCAACATGTGAACACACAATTGAGAGGAAGCCCGGGTTAGGTTGCCTTCACAGATGTGCTGGCTTTGATTATCGGAGGTGACCTACATACTTGAGGCTCCCTCACAAATGGCTCCTAGGCCCGCTCTTGGAAGAGTCAGGAGGTGACTGTAGGAAACATGCACACATGTGACAGGGCTGTCACAGTTGCCAAAGCCATCTAAACATTTATTTATACAATTATTTAAACAATTATTTACACATGGGAATTTTCAATTTCACCAACTCTGTTTAAGAGTATTGAATTAAAAGGCCTATTGTGTCTTTCTAGAAGAACTAGGCCCTAAATCCTACAGAATAAAATCAAAGAATTCGTTTTTGATTGAAAATGAATTTAGATACCTTTTCATTTTGCCCAAATTATTATGACTTTTAACATAGCAGGGAGTAGAATTACATGTAGATGTAACTATATTTAAGCTTATTTACATGTTCATTTGTTAATCCAAAAGAAGAGAGTTAAAATTCTGGTATGTATCTCCACGTGAGGTTTAGATTTACAGAGCATAATGGAAGCTCATGAATTCAACCTTCAATTTTTCTCTTCTATCATTGCAAATGAAAGGAAGATATTAATGAATCTCACAAATCTAAAAATGACCTAGTATTATTAAGAGTGTAAAGGTGAGTTTATGCAATTTTTTTTACCA
Source organism: Dolichotis patagonum (assembly GCA_004027295.1). Lineage (NCBI taxonomy): Eukaryota > Metazoa > Chordata > Mammalia > Rodentia > Caviidae > Dolichotis > Dolichotis patagonum. The sequence continues at coordinate 131,754 of PVJX010002203.1, read as the reverse complement.
CATCCAAAACAGATTCTAGTTCAAATAACAAGGCCAGTCAATGGCATATAGTGTTCAATATTTCAGCCTTAATGTCAACTTCAAGCTATAAGCCAATTGAAAAGTGGTGGCTTAATGCCAGTGGATTTATGGCTTTCTGTCTTGTTCTATATCAATTAACAGTATGTTTGAAAACCGTGAAGGAATCCATCATAACTCAGTGTTTTTCATCCTTTAGCTCAATTCAGCGAAAACTACCTCCAGTACCAAGTACCCTAAAATATATGATAATAAAGGGGAATAAACTTGAAAACCTGAAAAGCTTCTTGGGCTTTAATGGCTGCCTGGAGTTGGTGCCATAAATAACAACTTCTTTTCATTATAACATACACTGTCTTCCCTCTAAGGCCACAGAACACCTATTCTGCAGGTGTCTACTATGCCCACACAACTGCTGGCATCCAGTACCCCTGCATTTTCCCTCAAGGCCATTATTTGCCATTTAACATTAAAGTGATCATATGATTGTTCCATATTACAAACACCCAACTCTCCACACCCAGCCTAACTAAACCCACTCTTCCCCACGTGAGGACGAATGGGCCCAGTTGCAGGTACTCATGATCTGCAAGTCTTGATGCCAAGCTGAGCATTTGGGGTGGAAAGTCTTCAGAACTGATTAATTGTATCACACAGACACTACCACTGGAGTTCTAGAAAAAGAAAATTCTGATACCATCTGCCTCAGTTTATAAAATCCAGCATCTAAAAAGCAAATTAACTGAAAGTTTTTTCCTATGTCTTTTGTGTTGCTAGTGTCTTGTGTGGGTGTTTTCTTTGTTGTTGTTGTCAGTAAAAATCTTAAAGGGTTCTGGATATATTTCAAAGTCTCTTGTATGGTGGACAGAAGGAAAGTCATTTTTAGACAGAATATTTGGACTGTATTGTAAATCTTGAAGTTGGTGACCACAAAAGGCCTCGTTTCCATGAATATAAGATTATCTTTGTTTGATGATGTATGCAACACTGTAACACCATGCTTATTAACTACTACTTATTAAACTATTCATGTCATACAAGTACAGTTTCAGTTTAAAATTCATGTTGGAAGAAAAAGTGACTAACCATGAATGTCTAGACTATACTTCTCACAATAAGGTGTAAGAGATTTTCAATTAATTCATGAAACTTCTCATAATGGGTGTTCATAAATTCACAGTGCTTTCAGCATCCTTATGCAGCTGGGGAAAAATGTCATCAACAGTCTTTCTAAACAATGACACAAAAGCAGATCTCAGCCCACTCACCTGTCTGTTACGTTCATCCATAATCCTCGTAATCTGAATCTTTTTTCTCCCCATAGTCCCCGTTTTTCTTCTCTCTCTCGTTCCTGAAATTATGTATTTTTTCCTTCCTTTTCTTTCTCTTTCCTGTTTCCTTCAAACAAAGTTCCTTCTTCAGCACTTGCACAGCTCAGTTCCCAAATTCCTGCATTCGTTCCTGCTGAGCAAGAAAGAGAAATTCAGTAAGGGGGGAACCACCAAGCCAGTTTCCTGAGAACCTGCATACGCTGTCATCAAGGAAATAAACCACATGGAAGGAAAAGCAATTAAATGAATGTAAATTACTATTAAAAGTACATGGTGTATCGTAGGTAGGAGCACAGCAAATAGGAGGGGTTTGTTTTTATAATTAAAATAACCTCATAAGTAATTTAACAAGTGATTTAAATGATGAAAACTATACTTTAGAGCCCAACATTTGAAATGAAATGCATTTTTTGGTAAAGAGTTCCTTAATATTTGTTTTAATGAAATTAGGTGACAATTTCACCCTTCTTGTATGAAAAATTACCTAAATCAGAGAGTTAATGAACCTTTATGTACCTGTGTATGCTAAGTAAGGCAGCTAGTTCATTTCTGAGGGGAAAACAATCTTGTGTTTTGACAGCGGAGGTGATAACGTCCCTAGTTATGCAAATAGGATGGACGATTAGGAAATTTCCATTTGATATATGTAAATGTCAACTAATTTAAATCTAAAGCTTTTAATCTCATTTTTTAAAAAAGCAAATCACTGCTATGAGAACACTAGAAAAGTAACATGGGCTATCTCCTCTCACATTGCAAGCACGCATCAACAGAGATCTTCTCAAAAAGGATAATCATTTATAGACAAAAGATGCAAAGACTCGAGATTATCACTGTATAGTTATATTTTCACCATAAGCCTTACCTCGTCTAAATTTAAATACTGTAAAAAGACACTGTAATCTCTGGGACTAACATTCAAAAATACAGGAGCTCAATGTTATATACTGGAGAGCTCTAGGTTATGAACAAAAATAAAAGACACAATTGTCAATTACCTGAGTCAAAGAACACAGAATCCTAAGAGCACATGTGTTGCTGTGCTCTGGACCCTACCTGACAGCACCCGAATTGCTAGGCAGTGTGGAAGTCAACAACCAAACATTGCACGTGGTCTCCTTTGCAAACAGCTTCCATTATTTTATCTCCTCTTAAGTCAATGAATAGAACTACCGTACACACTGCTCAGAATTTCCCTGTTTATTTTAGTTGGTGTCTGACAACGGACCTGATAAATTCCCACATGTATTATGTAATGCTAAGCCAACGTCCTGCCTATTTAATAGATCGTTTGGCTTCAGTTCAAGGTTTGTGGAACAGGAAGGCTGTTAGACCGTCAGCCTGACCATCGGCTGCCTTTTGAATTTTCAAACTTAATTTCTGAATTCTCTGTCGCCTTGAGTGAATCTTTAAATGTAAGTTTCGGTGATTGTCTAATTGCAAAGGCTATTATGATATAATTAGTTCTGGTGGATTAGGCATGCTTAAGACTATCCATTCTCTTCCCCGTTGCCTACTAAACTGCAGCTCAGCGGTGCCGCTCAGAATTTACATGCTGAGCAACACAGGGCCACACCGTGAGCATCAGAGACAGCTACTCCGCTGCCTTCTTAGACACTAGAAAAGGAGTTTGGAAGTTTTCAAAGGAGGAATAAGTAACGCCCATGTGACAAACACACATGAAAACATTCGCTGCAAGACAAGGTTAAAGTCACATTAAAATAAGGACATTTCAAAAGCACAATTGCATCATCTTTTTGATATTGCCAAACCCTATCTATTTTTAGAAACAGTCTTAAATATCACTCAACGAGGCAGCTTCTCTCTGCTTCCTGTCGTCTTACCTGAGAAGCAAGCAGTGCTTTAGAACGGTGTTTCCCATGCCTTGCAGGGCGCCAAAGAGACAAACAGGCTTTCTCTGTCTCAGCAAAGCCACTCGAGAAGCCACAGCAAACGCATGTGGGGCATTTCCCTTCCTTTCATTTAGCAGAGGCTGGTGGCACTATCGGCTTAGAGGCTGACTCTGCCTGCCTAAGGGCTTACTCACTTGAAGGTGGAAGGTCAGGGTGAGCAGATTAGAGTGCAGGGAGAAGGCGGAGGGGACTAGAATGTCTAGGGACCCTGATCTCAAAATGCAAATAACCAAACAAGTAGAGAGACATCCCCGGAGGAAAGTCTCCTCAGAAAGGCAAGTTCCTGGTGAATCAAACGCCGAAAGTTTAAGCTTCCTCTGTAACACCACCCTGGATTTCACAACTTTGAAACAAGATGCTTTTTTAAAAAGAGCAGAGCATGGACTTTTTGAAAAAAAAAATCTGAAAGGCAATCTTTGGCCAGAAAGAATGTGTGTATGTACGAATGTGTGTGTGTGTGTGTGTGTGTGTGTGTGCTCGTAGTGACTGATTAATAATGACATTGAATATATGAATATATTTTTCCTTTTGGAAATATGCAAGGTAATGCAGAAAAGACAGAAAGTTTAAATTTCAGTAGAATTAGAATTGCAGTTTTGTTTTCTGTGTGCTTGTCCCAAAGAGTTGCTTTCTGAACATTTATAAACATGTGAAACCGTTACGAAGTCCCCATGCAGTGCTTGTGGGGCTGAGGAACTGTGAAGTAAAGTGTGTAAGAAGCACGTGGCTGGGAACGTTTGATCATGGTCACTACACTTCAAGGCCACCAGCAAACATGACAAGAACGGGGAAGATCAAGGAGCGCTCACAAGTTGTTTACTTAGTATAACTGTTTCTCTAAGCTGATTTTTACCCAAAAACTATGTCAGGTAAATCTCTCATAATATTAATTTATAAGAGATCCAGAGAGGTAGAGAGAGATTATATAATCTTAGTAGTATGTTTAAAAGGTTTTGCATATACATACATACATATATATGAATATATATGAATGTAATAGGTGAACTACCTGTAGTAGGGTCTGAAGTTATGCTGAGAACTTTCATTGTATGCAATCACTATACCTTTAAGATAATTCCAGCAGCCTTTTTGCTACTTTTTTCCACGTGAAAGCACCATCCTTGGAAAATGACAGAGTTACACAGAAACAATCAGTAATTTATAAAAAAACTACTATAGTTATACTTTATAGAGCTATAAAGCTCTATACTTTATAGAGCTATACTTTATAGAGCTCTCTCTCTCTCTCTCTCTCTCCCTCTCTTTTTATCAAATGAAATAAAAGACAAAGAAAATCTGACTGCTTACTAAAAAAGGGAACTCCACTATGGCAGGCTTCAGCTTACTGGGAGCTTAGCACTCCCAGACAGATAAGGCAGAGTGGTTTGGCAGCAGACAGGTGCTGCAGATCTGGCCACCCCAGAGCCCCCTTTTCTGGAGCCGGTTCCCCCAGTGACACGCACCTCCCTGCCCCCTTCTTCCCCGCACTCCTTCTCGCCCTCTTCCTCCTCCTTCCCTCCCTCCAACAAATCCCTCCCAGCAGCACAGAAGACTCTTGACAGAATGGCAGGAAACGCGCACAGACGGCCAGGGAAGGATGTGATGTCAGCAACCACGAACAATAAAAGGTGTAAAGGTGCTTCCTTCCCTAAACTGTTCCAGAAGCACAAAATGGGAACCAAAACTCTCCACTTCCCTCTCTGAGCAGAACCGTCTGAGTGTGCAGGGCTGCTCACCCCACATGCAGGCCTTGGAGAAGTTCAGATAAGGGCCAGCGGAGGAAATCCCGACCAGGGACACAAGTCTTAATTGCTGTCTTTACAACACCCGAGAGGGAAAAGAAAAGAAAAAAAAAAAAAAAAACAACTCAGCTCTAGGGTGGTGTTTGGTTATGAACTCACAAGACATTAAAAGTAAGAAAACAAATACAATTCTGATTTTGGTGAAGCAAAAGATATACATCAATTAATATCTACAATTCCTTACAAAAACATCTTACGCACTTCATGTAGCCATGAAGCCATGGCTTGGGGCCATTTATACTGTGAGACAAATGAAGAATTCTATATAAGCAAAGAGCTGAAATATATAAATTATCACTTCAGGTAAAAAACTGAGTCATAAAAATTATTGCCTTCTGCCCCCAAATCTAACACACTGATTCCTTGTTTGTCCCAATATTTAAAAGGAAGTTACTACACTGGGGAGAAAAAGATTCTTACATTCAGAGTGTCTCAAGGTTCTTAAAAAAAATTCAAACTAGGAAGCAAAGTAACTAACGGACTCGGTCCCTAGTGAAACTAGTTTAACCTCACCCCTAGCGAGTTCTTTCTAACGTGGAAGCGGCAGTCTACCATAAACTTTCTGTAGGAAGAAAGACACATATCAAGTGAGTCTGACTCATCTCAGATTTCAATCATCTTCCCACAATACTTTGATTTAGAAATTAAACATAACCTTCAGTTATGTGTTTTGATCTATGAGTGAGACTGCCATGCCACATTAAAAGATGTGGGAAGAAATTAATTCTCTTCTGCTAAAATTATCTTCACCAAGCATGTATTTTGCTACAACAAGTACAATGCCGTCACTTAAATAAAAACAGCCTAGGAAGAAGGATAAAACATTGGAAATGTGATGTCAATTTGCAAAACAAGGATTTGGGCTTCTTTTATTCATATTAGCAACTAATTTTTTTCATCGCTTTTCATTTTCTTTTCTGAAAATCAAGCACACAATAGCACACAACAAAAAATAGCACTGTTAAATAAATAGAAGGGAGACACTTGGGAAAAGGCAAATAATGATAAACCCATTTGCTGCAAGTCTGCTGTTACTGATTCAAACAATTAAATGATTCATTACCATCGTAGGAGAAAAACCTTGCCCATGATCTCTCACTTACATTAAACTTTCCACTTTATGATTTGTTCACAAGACAAGAGGTGTGCAATTACACTTTGGTTAAAAAGAACAGCAGAACTTGTATGCTATTTCCTTATTAGTGATTCTCAACTTCAAATAATATTACTGAATTATTATTCTTTTTGGTGCTTGGCTATGTCGTGGGGTGAGGAGTATTTCCTTGGTCTTGAAAGCCACTTCATGTCTCTCTAAGCTTGCCATGTGTGTTATACCATGTTCTATAAAACCACTATGAATGCAAACAATTCATTTTAAGATCACAGAGCCACGACTTATTCTTCTAAGGGTAATAAAAGGACAGATATTCTTCCCACCTGCATGAGTACCACCATGCCAAATACAAAGATAGTTTCACAATTTCCTCCAATTTCATATCAACATGATGAATTCTGAGTCATCTCCAAATCTCAGTCATAAAACATTACACATGCAAAAAATAAACACAGTAGGCTGTTTTTTCAGCTCCTCACACCTATAAAATTCTTCCCCACCACAGGACATTTGCACAAGCCATTCTTCCTACCTGGAATGTTCTTTCTTCTCTACTGTGCTTCTGTCACTTCTCCTTTGCTCTGTCTCAGCTCATTTTGTCCCCTAAAGAAGCACTGTATGTCTCGATCATGTTAAGTCCTCTGTGGTGCATCTCAGAGCACCCGGTGTCCCTCCTTTACAGCCCGGTCGCAGTGGAAACTGTTTGTCTGCCAAGTCTGTTTTGTTTGCCCTTTGCATCCTCAGCATTTATCCAATGCCAGGTAGACAGTGGGTGGTAGCTAGTAACTGCTAGTTGATTAACCATGGTAATTTATTAAAGTTTGCCTCTTAGTCTTAAGATGACTGCTACTAAGAATTTGCTTTTTAGAAAGTTTACACAAACAGAGGAGTAACCTCATCTCAATCCTTCATGATATCATATAGACAGTACCTAACGTGCGGAGCAAGACTTAGTTACACCCAGAGGGAGCAGGTGAGTGGGTTTGAATTCCAGCGTGGTTCTTAGAGCCTGGGTCACTACTGACTGGTGATGGGATTCTTCCCAGCTACCATTTCTTTTTCCTACCTCAAGCCGCGGAAACGCCTTTTCATCTGCAGGACAGCGATGACCACTCAGTGTGCTACCGTACACAAGGCCCCGGACACACAGCAGTGAGCAGGAGAGTGGCTTTGCCCCATGAGACAACTTCAGTTTGGGGACATAAATTGAAAGCTGTATTATGGAGTGAAAAGTCCTTTGGTGGTGAACCTACAGCATGTGTGCCACAGCGGGCTATTTGTGTCACTGAAGTCTCTGAAAGGCTTGCCACCACCAAGGAAAAATACTGTCTGGTGGAGACCGGCATCCTTCAGGACACCATGAAGGCCTCACTCTGCAAAGCTAACGATGAGCTACTTCTAAAAGATAGTGCTTCATCTGTCTTGGAACAATAGTCACCACTCGAAGACAAATTTACAGCATTATAAAATTTAAGAAGTCTCTCTTATCAGTCACAGAAAAGCTTCAGGCTGCAAAAGGAGAAATAACTAGGGAAATACATCAATTTTCCCAATGACCACGGCTGCTGGAAACTCTCTGTTAATGCTTCTAAGTCCTACTTTAATATCTCTCCCCAAGGACAAAAAGAGATGAAATGTATGTCAGAAATATAATAAGGCTAAAAAGGAACTCGTTTTGAAAACCCCTGCAATTAATTTAATAAGTGGGCCTAACTCTGCATTAACACTTACCTAAACCATTTTATTTACATAATTTCAGATTTAGGAGACACGCACCTTTGGACAGCTGCATCACGTTAGAAGTTAGAGGCGGTTTAACAAACATATGGGAAACACAGCTTTCCTGTCACAGTTATCCATGTCATCGTCTGTCTTGGGCATTTTCTCCCGCTGTGGCTAAAACAGCATTCTGCATTCCCCACGCCAAAATAAACTCCAAATGGTCTCAATCCTCCGCAACCACATCACAGATTTGAGCATTTCCACATCAGACTAAGTAATTAATTCGGGGTTCTATCATGTCTTTGTTGCCCTAATTTTTCACAACAGCACAGCCACCAGCCTGTGCAGGGGCCACTTAGTGATGTGGCTGGGCTCGCCACCAAGGTAAAGCCTGCGCTGTCCTCAGCACAAAGCAAGAGCGACGACGCATGCAGCATCGCAGACTGAGGTCCGCCCCCAGCTGCACCCTCTCCACAAGCACACGCGGCTGGGTATTTCGTTGTTATCATTGCTGTTACTGAACAAAGCCAGTTAAGCACTGTACAGCACACTGAGAGCAAATGAGAGCCCTCAGGCCCCAGAGCACGGCGGGCTTGGAGCGGGACAAGTTACCACTGTACATTCCCATCTCTCGGTGACAAAACCCCAGAATTCTCAGGCATGACCCGTTGGGGGGGGAGGGGCATGTTCACTATTTTCTCAGTCTTCACCTTTAACCTCCTGTTACATGATGAAAATGGAAGCATCGTCTGCTCAGAAGCTTCGACGTGCCAGCTGCATGTTTCAGCCTCCTTGGTAGATCTGTGCGCATGCCTGCCTGCCCATGGGATGTGGGAAAGAGCATTCTGGTCTTTCAGAATGTGCAGATAAAACAAGCAGAGCCCGTTTTCAGACACTTGAGTAGTTCTGAGCATTATCAACCAGTAAATAATCTCATTATTGAGATTGTGCTATCAATGGTGAAGACATTCTAATAAAGGCTTTTCCTCTGTAGTTAAGCATTACATTAAATATCGAAAACTATGTCCCTGAGAAATCATCTGCTTTTATCATTATTTTCTTTTGCAAATTATTTAACAGTTTAAAATGATTTTAAGATGGGAAGACATACCATTGTTCTCTTGGTATTTTTTTTTACAGATTAAGGAGAAAATCCTTGATAAGTCATCTACCATTTAAATTGAATGCCATTTATTTTTATCTCTAAACCTTAGATGTGTAGAAAGTGTACACCAAAACCTTAGTGTTCATACATGTGATATTCAGAATGCCATAATAGTATCTCTCAATATATAGAAGATTGTTGCTATAGAGGACACAAAATGGGACCCAGCAATTATAGCATCCTAACTCACCTAATTAAGGTTTTGTTCACCTGAAACCTCTGATGACAATTTGTTTAACTCCAGCCCACTGTGGTCTTCTTATAAGGAGAATTAAATCTGATCTGACAGCAATCCTTAAAGGATCTCAACTGGCCCCAAGGAAGATACATGGCTTCCGGGCTTCTGCACAGTTGGTGCCAAGTTCTCCATTTCATGTACATGGTTCCTTACCTTGGTTTATGTTCTTAAGTATGTGTCTTATCAAGTGGAATTACAGTTCCCTGTGTACAGCAGCTCCCCAAACAGTGCATCTGTTGACTTTGAAGTCGCACTGATGTACTGTGCGGGCCTCAGGAAGCCACTCTGTCCAGCTGCCGGGGCCACTCTGGATGGAGACACTTTGCCCTCATCCACTCATGCTGACGCTGAGCCCCAGGCTCATTCTCAACAGAATATGCAGGTCTAAACCGTTCTGGGTAACACCAATCAGTAATAACTTTTCATTAGTGTCTCCATTTAGAAGTTGGGTTTAATTTTTTTAACATCTAAAATTGTCTCTTTTACCTGTCTGCAAATAAATAAATACATACATAAATAAATAAAAAAGCACTATCAAAGTTCTTCTGAAGTTAACCTTTCTCAGCCTTAATTTTTGCTTTAATTTTTTCATATATGCTCAGTTGCAAGTTCTGTAATGGTGTTCCCAGGTCTCCCTGCCAGCACGGGTGTCCCCAGGATATAGAGTTCATTGTGTGTGACTCCAGGGACAGGACTGATTAAAAACAGCCTCCTGAGGAGGAACAGAGTGTCCTCACACCTAGCTCATCTAACTTGAGTACCTGTACAGAAATCTGACACCCTGTTTGATTTTGGGGGAACCACGCTTTACCTTAGATAGCAAGGGAGAAATAGTCAAACTAACCCCACTCTGACTGGTGTTCTTACTCAGTGACCCGGATGACCTGCCTGTGAATATAAACCAATTCACTGTTGCTTTTGTATCTATTGTAATCATAGCTCTCATGGATCATCTGTTTGTGTTTGACATGAGCTATGTGTCACTGTTCTCGGAGCAGATGGATCAGAACATTTCTGCTCTTCCTAATCACACATTAAGAGTTGACATTAGGTCAGAGAGCTGGGATGGATGCTGTCAACATCTTACAGAACATTTACTCTGATGAAACATCATTTTTATTATTTTATTACAATAAAACTACTGCTTAGTGCTTGGCCAATAGATGTAACTACAAAGAAACAAAGGAAATACAGTACAATCACATTTTAGAAATTTGGATATACTTGGAGACACCCAGAAAAAAAGTTATATCCATTTTTATTACAGCTGAATGTATAATCTGATCATCTACTCAATAAGTAATATTTTCTCTCAAAAGAGGAAAGCTCAAAGCATTTGTTACAACCTGCTGATGATACCAAACTCACCACGGACTGACTTTAAAAAAAAAAAAAACTGTGTCATAAATGTACTAAAATTTCAACTAAACCAAAACAGACGCCAGGGCGTGGTATTATGAAATATTTCTCACTGTATTATAGTAATCTCCAATAAGATTTGATGTTAATTTTAGAGCACGCTTCTGCTAAAAAGGGCAAACCCTGCAACAGATTTAGTACAAAGAAGCTGAAAATATCCTGTGGAAAAAAAAAAAAAAACCTTGTAGCGAAATCAGCCAGCCCAAATCCTGCCATTACTCAGCACTGCAGCAAGGCGCGGATGTTTGTAGTGGTTGGAGGAGCCAGCAGGGGTGGAAACTCTCCGTACTCGACTCCAACATGATTGCAATTGAACCTCATCAAAGTAAGAGCTCATAATTTGTCACAGAAAACAGCCAATTAACATATGTTAGAAAAAGGCTTCATAAAGATAATATATGATTAAAGACCCAGTGCAGCTGTTGAAAATCAAAACTATGCATTTAAAAAAGAAATCTCAGCCTGAGCTTCCGCATGGTTAAACTGATAATGGCTACTATGCTTTTTTTTTTAAAGTAGAAAAATATAATTACAGGGATTCTTATAAGTTTGGGGTTATGGCAAGGGAGAACTGGGTACTAGGGCGCTATTTACATGCCTTTCTTAGTTCTATAAATAGTGGAAGCCCTTGCCAAAACTCTGTAGTTACTTTGTTATAGGGCTATTTTAAAACACAGACCTTCATTGTGAGCGAAATGGCCTTCAGGATGCACTTTGTAGTTACAGCGTGCCTCTCCAAACTATATCCTTCCTTTATCTGCGCTAACTCCAGGACGCAGCCTCCCGCCTCTGCCCGCCTCTCCCCGGGACACGTGCGAGGTGGTTTGAATACTTTAGGGCTTTTGAAAAGGGTGGTGGTCAGGAAGGGCAGGAATAAATGCCAGAAGTGGGATGAAGGCGCACACACGCCAGGCAGCAGATCCCCGTCAGGACAGGGTCCAGGCTCCCTCCGTGGCTGGGGAGCAGTCAGTCTTGGGTCACACGTCTGGGGAACTCTGGCAGTGGATTTTAAACTACACACTCGATCGGATCCTGGTTTACCCTGCCGTCCAGAGACATCATGGAACGAATTCATGGTGATCACCAACAGAGAGCAACAGAAACCTGCAGGCACGGGTCACGGAGGCAGAGAGGCAGCTGGGCACCATCGGGCCCACTAGGAACCAGATAAAGAAGGTCCTGGGTTCCGTGACGCCTATATTACAAAAGGACAAGAGGGAAACCCACTCATATGAAGGCTTTAGATAGAAGTACTCTCGAGAAGATACCACAGCCCAGTGGGCTGGAGAATGACTGAACAGGCAAGACCGAAGATGAACATTTACTAAGTAACCCATCAGGGAAGGATTGATGGAGAAGTTGACATCTGAGAAAAGACCTACAAAGCCACCATGCAGTAAAGCATTCTTTGATGCTGAATACATTGAGTTTCGGCCTGTCACTGGTGGGACACACTTGGCCATGTCATAGCTGCCCAACTTTTAGTTTCTCCATTTGTAGAATGAGAAAAACATCCACATTCTACCGTGAGGTTATGAGGCTCGAGCTAAGATGTGGAACCTCACTCATCCATTAAAATTCATTCGAAATGCAAGTCAATTCCCTAAATTCATTGTATAAATTTTTTGCCTTGATATTATATAATTTAAAATAATTATAGCCTTTGGAGCACCAAGAGTATAGTATAACGTGAAAGCATTCTAAATTGATGTGAATTATATCCAAAGATATGTCTTCCTTTAAGTCATGAATGTGTCATAAAAGCAATGCTCCCTGTTTGAAATAGTTTGGGAGAATATAAATTCATTTCTCCATGCTAAAGATGGACAGCATTATGAATAGTCTGGTAAATATAATGCAAGATTTCTGCAAATATAAAATACAAGATTATATAAACATCGCTTTTTTAAATTTTCAGACATAAATAATCTCACAGCACTACTGGTATATCTTAGTCATTGGGCAGGTCGACTTATTTTCTCTCTCAAAGGACTCAACTCCCAAGCAATCAGTTGAGTTTTGATTAAGATCTCAGCAATATTTGAAAATCCCAATGTCTCAGGTATTGGAAATACATTTCTTTGGACATCCCTATCTAATGAGAGAATGTTATGTAGCCTCAAGCCAAACAGATTAATTTCCAACTTGAAATGAATAGGCAAATTGAATTAGCTAGCATTTTTAAAATCAAAGCATTTTAAGTGGAAAAATACAAATTTAAGGGTTATGAATTTTAATAAGTAGGGAGTTAAGAGTGCAGGGTGATTGATTCACACTTCCATTAAAACACTGTGACACAGAAACATTCAGTGAAAACCTGAAGTATTTTAAGGGGAATGGGTCAAATTTTCCTCTTCAATGATACTTTGCTTAAGGAATAGGAGGAACACATTCAAAATTTTCCTCCTTCGGGATTTTTTTTGGAGAGGAAAGAGTATGATTTAAATTTTATCATTCATTCTAAGTCATTTTATTTCCTATACCATAAACATAATTCATCAGTTTTAAAATAAGGCAAGTTATATAACTTGCTATGAAGCCTAAATCAATACTGTTCTTTTATTTATAAGTGACCAAATATACTGAAAAAAGACTCATAAACTTGAGAAGCTTTTAAAATCAAAACTGTATTATTTTTCTTTCCTACTAAAGAAATCAGAGAAGATAATTATATTAAAATTACATAGCATTTGATTTTCTTTTTAGTGCGAACCCATATTTCATACTGCTTTCTCACTTCCCTCCTTCTCTATCCTGTGAGATGGCTTTTGGGTCACATTTACAAACACCTGTCACAACTGTGCACACCCAGGCATGCAAGAACCAGGTCCTCCTTACTCTCAGCACTCTGCACTCCCTTCCTTCATTTTGTCACCTTTCTTTATCTCCTTTTGCCCATGTTTGGAACGGAGAGGATGTGGCAAGGAAAACTGTCAGACAGCTAGGAGCAGAGGTGTTCTCAGATGGGCACAGTGCTTCCCCCACTGGGTCCAGACAGGGCCAGGCAAGCGGCTGCAGAGGTGACAGCTCTGAGCCCAAGGCCTGGTAGGACACTCCTTATCTCAGCATGTCTGCACATACTGTACCAGGCCGCTCCCAAGGATAGCCCAAGTCACCCTTGGCAGATAACACTAAATGGAAAGCTCTGCAGTACCTTCCCTGTAAAAAGGACCGTGCTGCTCCAGACCAGAAGTGACTACAGTGAGTTTATGTTACCCTGATTCAAATCTAAACTCTAACATAAAGCGCTCATGGGAATAGACAGGCTTGGAGTCCTCCTTGGAAATCCCAAAGGGCTAGAGTTAGCATTCCACAAAGCAGATTCCAAAGATTACTGGATCCTAAAGCTGCAGATAAACTGCTTCTTTGAAAAGAAAAAAAGAGTCAGGAAATAAGTTTGGAAGGCTGATCTCTTTGGTGCAGGACTTGGCCTATTCTAGGCTGAAAATCAGAATCGAGAGTATTAAGCAATTTATATGCACAAATCTGTGGGCATTGTACAAATAAATGAAACAGCAAATTAAAAGATAGGTAGGGAAGAGGGAGACAGATCTTTTGCAAAAGGGAAGGGGAACAAGTGATACAGGGAGAGAGCAGGCAGAGAGCAAGAGGGAAAGTGAAAAAAGAATTCAGACGTGTCCTGTACATGCAGTGACTTCCTGTGAGGAACGTAATAATCATGTACAGGAAACATGGATTAATAACAATATGAGATAAAGAAGACAGCAGTACGCTTCTTCTGCCTGATTCCCAAACGCTGCACATAGGCCAGCTCCAAGGTGAGAGTCAGCTCAGCACCAGGCCACATCGTGCAGCAGAAACGCTAGCACTGCAAAACCATCCTTTTAGTTTTGCAAAGAAGTGTGCCTAAGAGTCTGGGTGTAGAAAACAGATGTTGATCTAAAGTAACACTATAAATGCAATATTCAGCAATGAAAAAGTGCAATTTGTTGCCAAGGCCCAGCACTAAGCATAAAACAACTGAGAACAGTGGAGAAAAAGCTCTATGTGGGGTCAGACTTTTGTTTGGCTTCTTCTACGCACCAGCTCCATGCCGCCAGGCCAGTCAAGCCCTTTGAGACTCATTTTTCACACACATATGAGTGAGGCTGGGTTCAATTCCTAGGATCCCTTTCAAGTTCTTAAATTGTACAAATTCAATAAAGTATAAAAAAATGAGGTCAGAAGCCTCTTCAAAGGATATCATCCTGAAAAACAATAAGCTGACAGCCATGGAGCTGCCTGGGTAAATATAGTATTCTTCCACTTTTTTTGATATTAAAAGGTTAACAAACCTTCACACTTCAGCCTCAAGAAATAAAAGCAGTTAAGGCCGAGATTACATTAGGCACTTGGGAACACTACTTATATGTAGAAATTTAATAAATAGCACCTAGGAATTATAAAATATTTACTAAGACAGGAAAGCTTTAGGCACATGAATCCCCACATCAGCCTCTGAAGAAGGTGCTACTCCCATTTTCATTTTACAAAACAGAAAGCCAGAAAACAGAGAGGTTAAGTACCTTGCATGAGATCACACAGTGAGTGTCAGAGCCAATCCTGGACTCAGTACTTGAGTATCTACACCCCAGTGCTCCTCCATGCTGCAAAGGCAATCATGCTAGGAGTACTTCAGAATGAAAAGTCTAGAAAAAGTGATGCTCACTGGGATAAAATCTTTTTTTTTTAAACATTCACCTGATATTTTTTTATTCCAGATGGTAAAAAGTGAGTTTTCCTCCCTCTGTCAGTGGGGCACTGGAATCCTACCTGAGTTAGAACCTCCTCTTCAAATGTTAGCGTCTGCTGATGGAGCATCAGCACCCTTGTTTCCATTTTGTACTAGTGAATGGAGTGGCTTGACAAGACAACTATGCCATCTCACATAAGTCAGCACAGATGCATCATAGTTTCTGGAAAGAATACTCAGAATAGGTGTCTTCCTGATAATGGGGCAACAGAGCCAGTTTCATTTATGAAGATGAGAAATCCACAGAATATTACAAAAGTCATGGCCCCAAGGTTTGGAGGAGTCATCGCTTTATTTCTTTCAAGGAAGGGAATCAAGAGTTGGAGGTGGGGAAGGGGAAATAAAAAAGCATTAACATGTTATATCTATGTATCAACTCTGCACCAGGATTGTAATCTTTGTGTACTACAAACATCTACTGAAAAACTTTAAAAAGAAAAAAAGAAACAAGAAAATATCTTGATAGGCTTCAAAATCAGGTCTCACTGACCCTCAGTTTGCCCTGCTCTCCTTTCCAACCCCCACTTGCTTCTCGTCTTCTTGTTCCTCCTTCTCTTTATGTGATTTCTCTTCCTTCTCCTTTATCTCTCCAAATCAGGTCTACTGATCTCCAATTTTCATTGGAGTTTCTGCTTCACAATTTCATGTTCTACTTTATCAGGGTTCTTCATATTTGAGAGCTCTGAATATCACCGTGCAATTGAAGCTCTTTCAAAAATATTATTTTGAAAGTAATTTTAGGCTTATCAGCTTTAGGAGGCTCATGAGGTGTGATGAAGAAATACAGTGAATGTTTAAATTTAAAAAAATTATTACAGTAAAAGACACATTGCCACCAATATCCCTCTTGTTGCCTTCTGAAGCAGTTCTGGAAGACTTCTGCAAGGTGTGGTCAAAAATAAGACAAACGCTTCTGCTGAGCTCCATCCAACAGAAATGCAAGCTGTCCTCTTCCACCTTATTCACCAGGTCTGCGCACCCTGCAACTTCCGGCTCTTCTCCCGAGCCCAAATGGCCATGAAAGGGAAAGGTTTTGAATGGATTCAGGACACAGAGAGCCATGACAGAACAACTAAAGACACTCGTGAAAGAAGTTCCAGAACTGCTTCAGAAAGTGGCAAGGATGAGACACGTATTTGAACTGAATAAGAGGATTTTGAAGTGGGTTAAAGACAATGCATCTTTTACTGTAATAAAACTTTAAAACATAAACATTCATTGTATATTTTGATTACCTCTTGCACTGGATAAAATATACCAATTGTTTGGAAGCAGTGACATCATCCGTATTATACTTACAGCTGCCAAAAATTTATACACTTTGGTGCTTTACACAAGTTCCTGATACTATTTTTTTTCAAGATATATTGCGGAGCCTTCCTTTATCACAGACTGCAAAGAGCACAGAAGAAATAGGCTGTGTAATGACAGACTTCTTTCCTATTTTCATAGGCAGAACACGACAGTACTGGAGCCGTGTATCTCTCACGTATGTTCATTTCTGTATTTGCATATGTTATTGTACTAATTTAGGAGAACATCGGTGTAGGGTCATTCAACAATTCCCCAGGCAACAATGGCGTATTTCATCCAACACTAGGTTCAGTGTAAGACACTGGGTGCTTCACTGCCAAGTGAAAGCTCAAAATGGTTGCTGGTCTACCCCAGGAACTCTGAAAGCCCTCTCAGTAAACAGGAAGTCTCCCAGATTTCTAATTCAGTCAGGAAGGACTGGTTGACAAACACTGCCTCTTGCAGCAAAGAAACCTCTAATAATTTCTGTATCAGTATCACTCATGCCAGTTGCTGGGTCAAGTAATAAAACCGTTCTGAGAAGGAAAGGAAGAATACAGCAATTACTCTTAGGTGCTAGGAAAGGAAACAATTTCACTGAATAACTTCACCTAACAAATTATTATTTGGTATAGTCCTGAGGAGCCTAAATTTTAAAAGTACCTAAAAATGTTTGGCTTTTATATTTTATGAACTAGAAAACAATAGATACAACCTCTAACAAATCGCTTTGGAAAAAAATCAGTTAACATGAATATTTAATATGTTTTCTTAAAATTGCTGGGCAAAATTTTCAGGATGGACTTGGACATTTCATTTGTGTTAAAATGGATCCTCATAAGATAAATCCTGCCATGACAGAAAAGAGAAAAATGTAAAAAAAAAAATCCTTTCTTTTGAATGGAAATATGTATCTGTATTTTCACTCAGTCAAGGTAAGAGGAGAAATGCCAGATATTAATGTCAGCAGGGGCCATGGGAGGTCATATCATTTTTCCCTCCTTCAGATAATACCATACCTAAATTATTTCACAAAGATTCCACCTCTCCTATTTTTAAGGCCTTCCGGAAAAGGAGCAGCATAACCTTCCTCAGGAACCTATTTGGATATTTCACAACTCTCACTCAGGAAATTCTTACTTATAGCTAATCCCTCCCAGAATACTTTATGTTCATTCCTCGGGACAGAGGGCAGCATTTGGCGAACAGGTCCTCGCAGTATACGCTTCAAGGCTGTGTGCTGAATTATACCTATTCTTTTTATTTTTTCCCCCTTGCTTTAGTTTTTATTGCTTCCTCACCTTTACAAGGCTTCATTTTAAATGATATACCTGTCCCTAGTTCTGGAGTCCAAAATTTTTTAAAAAGGCTTTTGTCTTATGCTTTTATCAAACATAAATTATAATTACTTGCATGCAGCATGAACTTTAAAGGTTTGCCTTTTCGTGTATTTTAATTTCATATCTTTTCCCTCATTAGACTTGCTTCTAGCCAACTCCCGCACACTTTGTATTTAAAGTCCACTCTTTTTCTTCTTGGTTTCCTGACTTCTGACCACTTCACCAGTTTACCAAGGTCATGCTGAGTTCCGATCCTATCTTTCAAAGGCCCAAACTCAAACATACTCTTTACACAGGATTCATTAGCATGTCATAACAAAATTCTTTTTCTCAGTATTTCTTTGCGCTACCACTGAAATCTGTGTGGTTTAGAAGACATCTGCGCTATGTATGGATGAGAAAATCATGTAAAACAAAACGAAAGAAGTTGGGAAATTGAGACTTCCTACACATTTTATCAATGAAGGTAAAAATATTCTCATAGAACCAGCTCTTGTGTGATGCTGTATTGGCTCACACCCTGAACTTTCTGTGATGTCCAACACAGATTTCATGGTGACTGTTTGCCACATACATATTAAACCTGCAAAGAAGAGAGTTGCGATGGTTCCTAGGTTCGCCCTTCATTTCCTTTTAAAAGGGCATCACTATGCTGTGTACTAGTCTTTACTCAAGAATCCATAAATGTAGTAGCCTGTGGGCTTGAAATGCCATTATAATACAATACTTCCTGTTATTAAAACCACCTTAGGTTTTAACCAAACCTGCCTAGGAGAAGTTTCATGATATTCTCTGTTTCTTAGTGTCACTTGATTCCACACGATTTACATACAGATATTATCACTCATGTCTGTGGCCAGAAATATGAGTTATTTTGTAGTTTAATAAAAATTTAAGAAAAACACGTTGAGTGTCATATTCTAGGGACCATTCTATAAGACATATTAGGGAATGAACGACGAAAATTCCTTTCCTTATGGAACTTACGTATTCTTGGTATTAACTATAATTACTTTCCTCTCCACATTAAAAATAGGTTACACTTTAATTTATCCTTTCTTGGCATTTTTGGTTAAACTAAATAGACTTGAAATTATCATTTCAATTTTGATTCTCCAAATCCAAGTCTACCCTACTTGGAACTTACATTTTCATACTGTTTTTATTTTTTCCTTTTTCTCATAATTCTTTTTCATTCCTACTTGTCAGGTGGGTCTTTTCTTTCCTAACTAGGTACCAGCTCCCACCTTCTCAGTATTTGTGATTTAAGATGAAACGTTTTTTAACCACTTGTGCAATCCTTTGTCCTACATGGTAATTTTTCTATGGATGCATTGTAATATGTCTAAGTCCTTTGAAATCTACTGCACTAAAATTCCACTTTGGCGTTGTTGCTGACTTCTTCATATATTGGGTATTCCTGTCTATTTCTGGGCCCAAAAATATTGCAATATAATCCAATCATCAGGTCTGAAGAAAAAAACTAAACTAGTTAATGAATATTTTCTTAAATTTATGTTAATATCAGAAAAATTATAATAAACCAAGAGAGTCAACTGACTCATTTTTTAATCTCCTGATGTTATACAGCTGAATAATTTGTGACAATAACATTTAGATATTTCTATTATATCCAGATGAGCACAAGTGATCGATGACTATCAAATAATAAAGTACAGTAGGTTAGAAGTAGAGTGCAATTACAGGTATCAATCACAGATGAAAATAAAATGAAATATACTTAGTAAGAAAATTTCTTTCCTGACAATTTTTGAACAGAGTCTGCCACGAAATTACAGTAAATAAAGAAGCAGGAAAAACTGTGATGATTTCTTTGTCATAATTTTAGTTTTCAATAAATACGTTGGAAAAAAGGAGTTCTTAGAAGGAAAAGAAACCAGAGCAATCACAAAACATCTCTAATGCGTTGTGGAGTGTTTGCCAGTATGTCAGCCTTCTTGGTAAATTTTTCACATATTTATGAGAATCAAACTAATAATCAGATTTAATCACTGGTCATTTGAGAGATGCAAATTAAAGCAACACAGAGATTTGATCTCACTCCAGAAAGAATGGTGATCATCAAAGAATCAACCAATAACAAATGTAGGCGAGGCTGCGGGGGAAAAGAAACCCTTCTCCACCACTGGCATGAGTGTAGACTGGTGCAAGCACTGTGGAAGTCAGTGTGGAGACTCTTCAAGAAACTAGGATTCGAGATTCCATTTGACCCAACTGTCCCCTTTCTGGGTATCTTCCCAGAATAATTAAAATCATCATACCACAGCGATATATGTGCACCCATATTTATAGTAGCACAGTTTGTAATAGCTGAATCTTGGAAAGAACCCAAATGCCCAGCAAATGAGAAATGGATAAAAAAGATCTCAATGGTCTTTGAAGAAAACCAACATTTTCTTTTCCAGAAGTTTTAAAATTATGGATGATAGTGAAGTGCCTGGAGAGAGAGGGCGCAAGATGACGTTTACCACAAGAGCCTCCACAGAGAGAGAAAGAAACACTAGAGACAGAGACCATGGATGAAACTGGCGTAGAGATACCAAACATAGAGTTGTTTGGGGAAATTCCAGTGGGTGGGAGAGTGAGACTTTGTCTCCCTTAATGTATTTTCTATCTTATTTTTTAACTTGGATGCAGGATTTTACAAAACACCTTTAGTTTTGTAGTTTACTTATTTAATTTTTAAAAACTTATGACATGAAAACCATTTCTATCTGAGTCTCTTGTTTACCTCTATCCATTAGCCTTTATTCAAAATTTTAACTGTATTCCATGCTTACACACACAAATACAGACATATTCCATCATTTAAAACATTGTGTGTGTTCATTATTTTAAATGTACTATCCTCCCCCACTAAAAAAAAAAGAGAGACAATAGGGAAAAAACCTCAGTAGCAAACTGTCATACTATTGGAATTAAGCTTAAAAATATACAAAGTACTTTAGATGCTACAAAAACTGAGTCAGAACAATTATTAAGCAGGTTGCATGTGTTACACAATTAAATTTAACCTGCATTTTTCATAATTCTGAGATTCAAGTTTTGCATTTTATTTTTTCTAAGAAGCAATTTCTGTACTGTAAAAGTCATATATATTTCTTATAAGTAAAGAGTATGATTTCACATCTCTTGGGGTGAAAACCCAGACCATTATATTCTAAGATTCTGTTTTGAATTGGAAACATGGTTGGGGGAAGACAAGAAGATCTGAACAATAAAATTTGAGAATTTGGTAAAAGAAAAAAAAAGTCTTAATTTGTGTTTCACAGTTTATTCACATGAAACAATACTTATTTACCCTAGTGACAGTGTTAACACTGAATAAACATGTGCGGGAGGTGTTATTTTTGTTACGTGTTTCCATTGGACTTTTGACCTGGGTAAATTCATACTCATGATCATCTTTCCTATCATATTTCTGTCAAGGAAATAAAAACACAGAAAAAGGCACAATTTTTCCATCTTCTCACTGCATGTTAGTAACAAAACTGGGTTTTGAGATAAGAGAGCCTGACTCTAGATTCCAAGTTCTTATCTTTCCTACTATACAACTGCATATGTTAGGGGAACTTACAAAATTCTAAGAAAATGTTTTCATCGTTTTGTTTTTAAATTTGATAGGTCAAAGTCCTAAATCAGTTGATAGGGACATACATCAAACTCAAATAAGTCCATGATCTGAGCTGTTATCTAAAAATAAAGTTTGAAAAGTTTAATTCTCATTAGATTAGAATATTTTGTTTCTGTTTGACTTTTCTTTGTCATACTGTAGAAACTGAACTAAACTATTTTGCTATTCATAGTTGAAATATAACACACTAAAACTACTAAGTAAATTTAATTTTTTATCTGATTCAAGTTGTAGTATTTGATGTAATATTTACAGCCCATTCAAGGACAACTCTTTTTGCTGTGGTCAAGATTTTAGAGCATGGGCTTCCAATAATCACTTACTTAAAACTTAGAGTCAGGGGATAAGATAACTCTAATTTTCCATTCGGTATATGCCTTAGTAATATAAACACAACTAGAAACTCTGACTGTACCATGGCCCTGACAATGAATTGGAAACAGGTGTCATTAAAGGTTAAATTTATAGGAGAACTGATGAACAATCTAGTATGATATAGTCTAAAGAACATGCTTTACCTAATAAATTTCCATGTTCTTCTTATCAAATGATTCTTAAGCATTCTATGCTTGAATGTAATTTACCTTGTGCACTTGACATTATTGTAAGCAGCTTTCTAATACATGGGCTATTAAAAAATGTCAATGACCAGTGAACATGCTTTTCTTCCATAAATGAATTAATTTGAACAGCGTGCACAGTTTAGGATGTGTGTTATAAATAATGAGCACTGAACTAAATCTGCCTTATTTTCCTGTGTCAAATGGTTCCTCCAAATGCAGCTGTCAACAGCTGGTTCAAATTGCGAAAAGACCCCAGAAACAATACAGGAAGGAATAGTTTTTAAATGAATCCATATTAGGGAAAAATACTCTTCCTTTATGTCACTGTTCATTTCCTGTACTGACATATGACATAGAAGCCACTGTAAGTAAGAAATTATGATCTGCTTAGTGACTTTTTTTTTACCGAAAGCAACCGCCATCATGCAGAGCTTCTATACCGTAGGTGTTTCATTTCAGACATGTTACACCTAATCCTACAACTGCAGTAGAAGCTTCTAATTAGATTACAATTTTACTACTTGTCACAATCTTTTCCATTCAATTATATGAATCTTCTATGTATCCGCTTTCTACCTGTGTGAAAAATTCCTATAAAACAAGAAATAAGCAATGATGTATTTAAATGTTTTATAACAAACATCTTGGAAATTTTGATAAAAAAACCTCATTTTATTTTGTATAAGCTAAATAAATCCAAAATGAAAATAATTTTTGGTGATAAACTTTGTTATGAAACAAAATACATTCTTCAAATAATTTCCTTTCATGTCAATGTTTCCAACCCATAACTTCCCTACATGTATTTCTTGCTTTGGTCATGATTGGCATAATAAAATCTGACTTCAAGTTTATATCTATAGTAAATATAAAATCAACTACAATGTTTTCTGAAAAGACAAATACATGGCAACCCTATATAATGCAGAAAGCTGAAAGTAGCAGCACATTAGAGTACATTTGAGGGAGCAAAAAAGAAAAAGAGAGAATCATTATAGGGATCACTTTAAAAATATTTTTGCTAGAGTAAAAGAAAAGGCAGTAAAGTCCCAAGGAGAATTCTCTTTGTGCTCAACACAGTGAACTACCGTTCAAATGCAGTTGATCCCTGCAAGGAGTTCACCTGTAATGCCTCCAAGGTCACTGCCAGCTTGTATTAATGCCATGCTCAGGACATGGCAGTCACATGAGTCAGAGCTGCCTGCCTCTTCTCCTCCTGCATAATGACCAGCTTCTTAATGTACACTGACAGACTAGAGGGAGTGGATGTGTTTTTCCAAAATACAGATGCAATAATTCCTTCCTATTGCTCTTCTGTTTTACTTGTAACAAACATGTGGAATTCAGGTAGTCTGGCAGGAAAGAGGTTTTAAATACTCTATTTTGAAAATTGAAACTTTCTTTTTTGAAATGGCACTTTGAATTTTGAAGGGAATGATTTGTGGCTGCACTGTGAATTTTTTTCCAAAGGCACATTTGCTTACAGTGCTGCAAAAACACAAAATATATCTTAAATGTAGTAATGGCTTTTGTTTTGTTTATCCAGAAAATGGCACTGGAACATAGAGTTAGTAACAAAACGATTTAATACTTAATTGTTAAGCTCTATTGCAGGTTTGTAATTTTCATTTACTAATATTATTCATCAGTTACAAGAAAAATGTGAGCATGGAGGCATATTGACTTCTGAATACATCTGTTGACTAGAGTGTAGTAGACATATTTATACAGCTTACAGTAAAAAACAGATTAACACATCTCTTTTACAAGGCTTATATTTAAATAGAATAAATCACATCCTCAAAGAATAACCGATATTGCAGTGTGTGATAGGAAGATATGCTCAAGTTACATCTCCATTAAAAATTTACCACTTTTGCCCTGGACCACTGATTTCCTTCTGATATTAAGATCAGCACTGTATTAATAATATGTGGAGAATCAAGAATTTCAATTTAATATTAGAACTCAGTGCTGATTTCTTCAGTTCCCTTATGTAGTTTGGTTCATCAAAACGTTATTGAAGTCACTGGGAAAGAAAGCGAACATGAAGAAAGACTTCCATGCTTACATCAGCTGGCTTGGACAATATTTTAAAACTATATTTAGAAAAAGATCAAAAGAGCTGAGTCCAGCGACAACTGCCCATGCAGCTTCCTCTATTGCTACTTTTCTTTTTCCTCTTTTAGTAACTCATCTCTAAAACAGCTATGCTTTAAGAAAAAAAAAAAGACAGTAATCTCGGGACCTCCAGACAGAATTTTAACAGGCTGACTAGATACATGATTTAGTCAGGAGACAAGCTCAGATACCAATCTATGGTTTTCATATAAGATCACTCTATTTTGTTTCTATTTACACAACTTTAGGGAATGACTTGGATTGCAAATGCATTACAAAGAAGTCCCTTGAATTTGAATTTGAATACAAACAACCATTATCTAAATTACAAAAATTAGATTCAAATAAATTCCATTTATAAAGTACATGAGTAAAACTTGGCAATACACAGGGTGCAAATAAACTGCATTCGCAAACTTACAATTATAAATAATAATGGGCACAGGATGAGGAAATTAAAATTCATATAGAATATCTTAGCTGACATTTGTAATCTTTTTTATTATCAAACACTTACAAAATAGTGTAGAATAATTTGCAGTTAATGAAAATGCTCCAAAAGCAAGTAGCAGACGAAGGTGGTAGAGTGACTCTACAAGATTTAAAAATGTTATAATGATCCGTGTTAGAAAGTTCAAAGCTATAGGGGCTGAAACTATTTTTATAGAGAGCAAAGCTGGTTTCAGAAGTTTGGTTGAATGGGTACAGCTTTCTACTTATGTAATATCTCTTCTTGGAATACTGAGTAATCTAATGTCAATGAAAACTATCTCTTTTAAGGTTAAAATCCACATTTTCTTACATTTTTATCTCTACATACTAATGATAAAAGTAATATTCTAAATACATGTTATTTAATTCTCGTTATATTTATTCTAATTTCAATAAGGTAGATAAACTGAGATATTTTGAAAGCTTAAGTAGTGCAAATTCTCACCCGGTATTGCAAACCAATTATCACAACTAGATTAAGCCATTCTTACAATGCTAATAATTCATCCTTAGGTTAACTGATGAATGAGGTACACTAATGAAAAAAGTTTAGATTTTATATTGAAAAAGAACAGTTAACACTCATATGATTAGCTCAATTTTACATGTCTATATCTGTTATTCTAAGCAACTGTTTTGAAGGTAACAATGTGCAATATTACAACCATTGTCAAATTCCTGCCATCTTGTTTTGTAAACCTATACTGTTATTGTAATGGGTTTGTTTTGCTGTTTGCTTGTCTTTTTTGCTTTACATTTTTCTTTTCTGTTTTTCTCTTAAATAAACAAATAAGAAAAAAGTTTAGATTTTAAGTAAAAATTGGCATTCCTAGCTATAAAAATTCTGCTTACTACTGTCACTATTTTCCTGAAAGATTTAGTTTTCTACATCACTGGACTACTTTCTTAGAGTTCTGGGTGACCCATGGAGGAGTATTAAACTTCACTGAAAGGTACCGAAATTCTTCAATGTTGGGAAATATTTTTTTAAAAGAATATGTTGGTTCCAAGCATTGCAAAGTATTTTCCATCTAGTTGTTTCTAAATCAGTTAATTTGAAAATAACAGGTGTTCATAAAGTAACATGCTCCAACCATTCTTCTTGTAATAATAGTCACATATTAAGAGCTAGTGCAGATGATTTTGGCTATTTTGTTGAATTTTATGGGAAATATTTTTTATCCCACAAGCATTGTGAAACTTATTTGTGAAAAATGAGTGAATAATACAATCAAATGCATGTGATAAATATGCTAAAATTATGATATTTGGCTGTCACACTGATCCTATTTGTATTTCACTGTGTAACTTTGTATCAGTCAGATGATTGGTTGGCTTCTATTAAAATTTTGTTTTCTACTATGTTTCCAGGAGATGGAGTTTTATGTGCTTTCAAGAAATATTCTACTGTTAATCAACATTTCAAAACTCAGAAACTTCCAGAAATTAGTAAATCTAGTATTTCTCAGCTCTATTTTTAATTTAATAACTTGAATTTAAGCCATTAAAATTTTGCCATTTTTTAAAACTTTTAAAATATACAAAAGTAAAGTTGCTTTCAATGGCTGGCTTGTTTGTAAGATAACGTAGGATTATTTAGGTAACGGCAAAACCTTTTTCCTAAATCTTCACCACAACAGTAAAAACTAAAAATTCTTCAAAGCAAAAATTATTTGATTGTAAAATTAAAAGAGATAATGATTTTTAGGCTTTGTTTTGTATCATGCACTGTTCTTTACATACACTAATGTCATCTACTCTCCATGACACCCTTGTTGTATATAACCAGCTCCAAATTACAGATGTGAAAACAGGTAAGAGACTTCTCCTGCCAATGGTAGCTGGTGGATCTAGCGTTGAAAGCTAGAGAAGTGGACTCCATTATCTACTGCTTAGTCACCATGCTAAAGACAATGTAACATCTTCGTGAAAAACACATGGGCGTCTTGTTTACTTTATGAGCATATTCAAGTGGTAATCGCCAAAGTGGATGCAACTATGAAGGGTTTAGAGCTGGATCAGCCCTTGAGCAGGGCACTGCTCTTCAGGGTCACTGATGCTCAGAAGGGCTCCTACTGCATGAGGAACAGCCAGTGCGACCCAGAGGCCTCACAAACACATCATGACTTTAGTGAACTCTTATCTTTTAAAGCTAGAAATACTATAAAATGAAGAATTCATAGATAATGAATTTTTTAACGTTTGTTTCAATATTAGAATAACACCATGGCTTTGTTCTGTCTTCCATTTTGAAATAAACCCATCTGAATTAAGTACTATACTGGAAAAAGATGTAATAAATTCACTCAATGTGCATAATCTACCTGGTAGGATCTGGCTAATTCTTCCACTGACTTTTGAATTTTACATGCCAATGTTTTATAATCCATTAATGTTAAAATTTTCATGCTCTGGTAAATTTAAGGTATAAAAATTCAGTATTTAGTATTGTGCACTTCTTTATCTCATATTTTAAAGCTGTGAGTTTTATGCATTTATATTTGTGTGAACAGATTATATACCTCATAAATACTTGATATTATGAAATCCATTTTTAGGGTCTCAAAAAATTAAAGCATTCTAATTATACTAAAATGCACTGAGGTAATTATTTCTTGAAGCTTCATAATGCAATCAATACAATCAGACACTGTCCATAAGTGCTTTTGGTATTGAGAATATAAGCAAATTACTGAACTATATTTATATTTTAGGCTGCCACATTTCCATAATGATAAGTGGAAATTTAAATGACCAGAAGTAATTGTGCAGCAGTACAGTATACAATATAGAATGCTCTATATTCTTAACCCCACAGAGATTTTAAAAAAATAATGTGATGATACCTTTTTGGATGTGGTGACGTGATTAAAGCAATTACGAAACTCTACTTTGAACTGTGTGTTCAACCTTGGTTTGTAAGAGATTTAAAATTTTTAACAATTAAAAAATTGGCATCATTTTACCATCTGCCCTTTAAATGTCTCCTACACAATTGAAAAGGTGATTTTAATGCTGCTTCTGTCATCAATGTGAGAAAACCCAGTGGCGGCAACAAGTTGAGATGAAGAAGTTTCATGTAACAGTGAGAGAAGGCAGAGTCACACTCCAAAGCCAGTTTCTATAAGAGTTCATTCAGAGCAATATTTAAAGTGTTTGAACCCTGGATTTTGGCTGTGATCATCGCTGTCTGGAGTCAGTGTACTGTACAGCAGGAACATTTCCTTTAACAAAGATTTTTTAAATTGTAATTATTTTGTTTCCACTGATAATAAAAATGGGGTGTGTGCTGCCCTTAAGAACGCAGCTCTAGTAAAGCTGGGTACCTAAGCAGTAACGAGTTGCTATGTTGAGTTAAACAAGAGCAAGAGTCAATTTTCAATGGGGTGTGGTGGAACAGGAGTAGAACTTCTGTACCCTAGGGGGCTGAATCAGGAGGACTGTAAGTCTGAATCCAACCTGGATGGCTCAGTGACTTCTGGAGATCCTAATTTACAGTGAAAGAAGAACGATAAAATTTTTAAAAGCCTGGAATGCAGCTTAATATGAAAGCTATGGGTTCAATTTCTAGTATTACAAATACATACCTGAAAATAGTCAATTACCAAGCACCTATATGTACCTGGTGGCCAAATCATCTTCCATTAGTACTACTAAGAATTATTCTGATAAGCTTACACAACCAATGAACTAAAAAGTGTAGTGAGTCACTATAAGTAAACATATGCAGGCAGCTGGAAATTGCCTGCATAAATGAAACTGAAGCAAAATAAAAATGAGAGTTTTAGAAAACAATATTGTTAAAATAAATGTGCCATGAAGGTTGTTAGCAAAGAGCAAAACTTCACGATTTAACTATATTTTGATTTTCTTATTCCCACCATCTGCTGATACTAACTAACAGTTGGAACAGAGAGGGGAGATTTACCTTTTGTTAGATGTTTACCTAACGGAGTGACAAAAGATACGGCTTTTCCAGTGTATTCAAAATGTCAGATATTAAAATGAATAAAATATCACCATACTCAGACAGTCATTATAGAATAAAACAAAACAGCAACCTAAATGAATATAGTGGATAAAGCTTAAACTCCCAAAGACTCCAAGATACCTCGTGTATCACACGAGTCTTCCAACATCACTTTATGTTACAACTGTACCAATATATTATGAGTTTCACTACCGTCACAAACAAGAACCATGATGACTAAGAAGTTTTACATATGGGCAAAATCTAAGAATGAAATGTAAAATTACAATTTAAGGAATAGGTAACAACATTACATGTCTATTACCTAGATACAAAACAAATTACAGGGACTTGAAAACCCCTTTTGAGAGCTATAAAACAACTTTTAACTTCTAGTCAGACCAAAGCTTTAGTCTCCAGTGTGACTTCCAATTCTTAGTTCTCTGCTGAAAGCTGTGGTGGGTACCACAGACATAAGTCCCATGATTTATAGAGTAACAGTCAGTGTCCTTTAACAGCTGAGCTAGAAGAGCAGATTGTGTGCAAACATAATTTGTTAACTGAAAGATTATAAACCATCTAAGTATATCCTCAACCTAGAGGAGAATAAAACTTAACATCTACACTTCTTAAAGAGCTTAAATTTTATCAGACTGGACAAAAATAATCACACACAATACTTGCAATTAAGCATAAATTTTAAAATACTTTAAATTTTAATGTTAGTATCAGATCAAAATTAAACATAAAATAGGTCCACATAAGTTCCAGTGAAGGTCAGATGTGGGGAAGCCAGTTCCATTGGGAAAGGCTCCAAGGTGGAAGGACTTCATCAACTGCTTTTCCTAGGTTTCTGCCATTAAGTTATTGGACATTGATTACCATTCATTCACTTTCTTAAATTTAATTCAATAGTGATGGAACATGTATTACATGCAACAGATTAATTTAAACCAGAGAGAAAACAAAGAGAATGAGATATGGTTCCCAAGCTCAAAAAGTTTATAACATAATATAGGTAAAGAATAATTGACATCCATGCAGGATTTTCATTTTACAATGATGATCTATCTCTATCTATCTATCTATCTATCTATCATCTATCTAACTCCAATTATCCAATCCTTCAGAACTAGTTACTGAAGTTACAAAAGTTGACGAGCTTTCTACTGTGATAGGAAAAAAAAGACTATAGTGCATTATAACTGCCCTCGGCAGTCTTTAAGATTTTATTTTTGTGTTTCAGAAAACTGAAATTGATTCCAATTTTAGTACTTATGTGAGTGGGCTGACCCATGCTAGACTAGTTTGTGCAGAGCTCACTCCCCAAAGTGGTTTATGTACCGGAAGGGAGGTGGGTGACAGGAAGAGCCAGTGATGTCCTTGCTAAAGAAACCTGAGGAGCAGACATTTTAAAAGGGAGCTTTGGAACTCTTTCTCTGACTTAAGCCTTATTTTTTAATTGACGTTAGCAAATTTGGGGACTGGAAAGACTTGCAGTATGCACTGTATAAAATACTTCAAAAGCTTTTGAAATATATCGCACATTCAAGTTTATTTCCTTACATAATCCAAAAACATTCATATCTTCAAATTATTTCATGTTTCAGAAAAAGCATCTTTGCAAGTTTTAGCGCATGGTAATAAGATGATAAATTTCTTTGAAATTTTGGATATTTTTTCTTAACTCCCCACAGATTCTTTTTCTAATACAAAAGAATGAAACACCTAGTCAGGTTGATAAGTAATGTAAAAGGCAGTGAATGAAATACTGCACTGCATGTGGCACGAATTTGCCTTCCCTTTCTTCAGATTTCCTGCGAAGTAGTTGAATGTGTGCTCAAATTATGGTTCCGGTCTAGATGGTGCAGAGAAAAAAATCTCAAGGCAAGATTTTAAAAACAAGAAAGTCAATGCAACACCACCAGGAAAACTTTTAGTTCAATACATGCTGTGTTTTATTGAGACTCGTCAAAAAGATTCAGCAAAGTACTCTCTCCCATTTAACTTAATTTCAGCAAAGTTAAGAATTTCTTAATCTTAAAATCCAATTTGTGAGCGTGCATATATATATTAAATCAACTCAACTAATGAGCATCTCTACTCAATTGTAAAAGTCAGGATCTTCCTCAATCTGTCCTTCCAGTTTCCAAGTATGCAAATCACCTCATGACAAATATCACCCAGAAAATCTTTAAAACTCAAGTTCCATCTTCAGTTTTTTTTTCTCCCTCAGATCACTTCCTGTCTAGTATCCACGTTAATTCACTTTGGGGGCCCCAGTATGAGCAGAAATCCACCCACAGATTAGACAGAAAGGAGAGGTACAATTTAATAAGTATCTGTTGACCATGTAAAAAGGAAAGTTTAAAGCTTGGGACCAGGGGCAATAAAACTCATTAAGGCTGAGACGATCTGGTAGAGATGGCCCAGAAAGAGTTAATAAAGGCATAGGCAAGTGGCAGAGCAGCTGAGAAGGGTCTGGAGGTGAAATCCGACTGCCTGAGATCTAAGCCTAGGTCAGTTCACACCCCTTCAGCCACTCACAGGAGCACCCCACTATCAGTCCCCTTCTCTGCATTAGGTCAGGCTCCCTTATGTCCGGGGAAAATACCCCTTTCATATATTCCAAGTGTCCACTAAAGGTAACTGATTACTATTCAGAGAGATGCCTATGATACAACTGCAGTAAGGAACAAAAAAGCTGTTTTGTAAAGAAATTATGAACTGAGAATACAGTAC
The DNA here is from genome assembly GCA_004027295.1 of Dolichotis patagonum. NCBI lineage: Eukaryota > Metazoa > Chordata > Mammalia > Rodentia > Caviidae > Dolichotis > Dolichotis patagonum. The sequence goes on along the minus strand of PVJX010002203.1, from coordinate 100,103 downwards.
TTGCATCTTCAGGCAATAATCCTCACACTCCAGTAAACACTCGCATTATGTGAAGTTTTCACCAGGAACATGCTGTTGAGAAATTCCACTTCCAAGTCTGAGACCTGAGCATGGTGGACTCCACTTCACAAACCTGGAGATCATCTACTCCTGATCATTCCCTCCGCCCCCTCAAGCTCCGACTGACACTATCTGTGAAGGCAAACTTGAACAAGTCATTCAGTTCTTTGTCTTACAACTCCAGTTTGCCTTCTTACTGCTTAAACATTTAAAAAAATAATTTAAAAGCTCAGTGCTTTTCCATGGGCTCATGAAATGATAATTACCCTTTCAAAATTGCTGCTGTGAAGAATAAAATCGTAGATTGCCAAACACTAATTTTAAAACAGACATTTGAGACGCAAATTATATGTAAATTGGGACCCGCTGGTATTACTGGGCACGAGGTAGTATGGTAGCCTCTAGAAGCCAAAGGCAAGACGCATGACCATGCAACACCCATTCAGGTTTCTCCTTCAGGGTTCAGCTCAAGTGTTTTCTCCTGGCTGATGGATTTCCAGAATCTTCCTGAAGTACAGATTGGGCGTTATATTTCCAGTACAGGATACAGAACCACCATGCAAGGAAAAAATCAAGGAGAATGCCATTTAGCACATGAAAGTTCCTGTGTTAACTAAGCATGAATGCAGTGTTCTATAATAGAAAGGAGGCGTTTTTTTTTTATCTCCTGCGTAATATCCCAATTCAGTTACTAGCAGACAGAATATTATGTAACCACTGCTACCTCATCTTATGAAAAGCAATTGGTTTGGAAATCATGATAGCAATTAATTGCACACGTAGGGAGTTTGCTTTCTAAGAGAAAAAAAAATACAGATATGATATAGATGTAAATCTAAGGATGTGAACAAGTCCCGCAGCTGCAAATGAGTCTGGTAAATGAGTCTGTTTGCTCATTTACCAACAAATCTGAAATCGTCTGTTTTATTATTTATTTATTTTTTTGTTTGTTTTTGTCCATGGGAGGAATGTATTCTGCAGTGTTCAACAACAATTTTATATATATATATATATGTATCTAAATCACATATATATTATCATATATATAAACATATTTTTTCTTTTCTTTAAAAACAGATATTAATATTTTCCTTATACAACTTGATATATTTCTGTACAACATTCTATTATAAAGCTTCTTAAATGCTACAGGTCTTACCATTTTATTAAATACTTTCTGCAAGTCGGGAAAAGTATAAATTTCCTTTATGTAATGGAAATAAGTCACACTTTTATGAGCAACTCAACACTTCAATAATGACTAGAAACACCAATGAAATGTAGGTTCCGCAGGTAGGAAAGAAGTTTCTTTTACATAATGGAAATAAATTACATTTTACAGCAGGTTCAACATTCTAATAATGACAGGAAGTACCAACGGAGTGCACCAAGCACCTTCTAATTTTCCTCTACAGCTCTTAGGGCTGGAAAAAGAACAATCCTGCCACTTTCTTGTGTGCAGTGTGTGCGCGTGTGGTATCAGGAAATGAATCCAGCCAGGGCCTTCGTGCTGCGCTATCTGCCCAGTCTTTTTTACTTTTTTATTTTTAATTTTGCAATATGGTCTCATCCGTCACTACGTTGCCCAGACTGGGGCTGAATTTGGGTCAGCCTCAGCCTCCCAGAAGGCTGGGATCGAAGGCATGAGCCGCCCGGCCTGGCCCTGCCATTTGTGGTGTGCTAGGTGAACACGCCAAGGGCTCACTTTGTCAGTTTCCCTTTCCTTTGGGTGCCCTGCCCTCCCGGCCCTGCCCTCCCGGCCCTGCGTGCCTTCCTCTTCCTTCCCTTCCTTTCCCTTTGTAAATAAGGTGGGTCTTGCTGTGATCTCTGCGCTGTCCATTTCCGGCTTCCTTTAACAATGCCCTGCTCTAGCATCATTGAAACAAAATAAAGTGTGCTTTTTAAAAAAATCTATTATTTTTTTTTTTAACGCTAAGAGAAATGCCTTGATCTGGGGAGCCCCTTGAGAGCCAGCCTTTGGTCAGGTCTGTGTCCCCCAGCCAAGCTGGGTGTCAGGCCCCGGGGCACAGCCCGCCTGCTCGGCAGAGTGCAGCTGCCACGCCAGCCCCACCGGGTGTACAACGGCGACGTGATCCACAGCAATCCTGCAAGGCCACATTTGAAGTAGAGCTTCCAATTTGCTGTGGTTGGCATGACCTAATTTTGGCTCAAAAGGTACATTTTATTTTTCCCCTTCTGGGTTTCACTGACTACACGTTGGAATGAAAAAAAAAAAAATGTTTCTAAAGGGATCCTTACTCTTCCTTTTCTTCAGGAAATTTAGGGAATGTAGCAACTGTTGGCCTCTGGCTAATACCCAAACTAAAGTCTTTTCCCAGCGTCGCCTACGTTTTGACCCCTCTTGCCAAGTAGTTTGGGCAGTCTATTTATAAAGGTCATCAGTTCCCCGATTACTTCATCTTCCAAAATGCCAATTATTTAGGATCTGGAATGATACCACTCCTCTCTTTAAGTGGATAAAGGAAGAGTTTATGGAAGATGTAACTTCTTTTCATAAATAAATGAATCAATTTGTTTTCATTTTAATACCCAGAGTTAGAGGGGAGATAATACTAATGTTCAATATTTATTGCAGCTTAGCATTCACAGATGGCTCAAAGATGAAGAGATTCTAAATATTGTTAATGACAGTTCTTCACACTGAAGTGGTTTCTCAGGACTTCTATTTTTCAAACGCTCTCCAAGAGTTTCAAATGTGAAACCAGATTAGAAGTGCCCTGTACTAAACTTACCTAGAAATACACCACCTCAATACAGGTATGTTGTTGGAATAGCTCACGACGATACAGTGTGTTCTCACCACTTATGGGTCTATTTGCTTACAAGCTGATTTACCTGAAAGAGCTTCTCTGCCACTGAACAAAATAAGAAAAAAATCATCTGTATAATCTCACTGACTCACAATGGATTCATAAGTTACAATCACAGAAAACTTTGTCTTTCTGAGATACCATGGTCTGGATAAATATACCTCTTTTTTCTGTAGAACCAGGCTTGAGGACTTTCAGGGACTTAAAAATGATTATTTTTACCTGGGTCTATTAAATTTTTGGAGAGTTTCCAATAGTATTTAAAAAAATAAATCTCACCTTATGATATTTACTGACTTGTAACTGTCTAATAATGCACTAATTGAATTCCATGCTGTATACTTAATTTACTCAAGGTGACAATTTTCTAATTGCATGTGTGATGCTACTATTTAATCTATTTGATTTTTAATTGAAAATAAAAGAATGAAACCAAAAATGAATAGAAGAAAATAATAAAGATCAGATCAGATCTTTCTGATATTTAATCTATCTGAAATAAAACCCACTACATTTTATGGTATATAAAAAATGCCAGCTATTGGATGGAAGTTCTCAGTCTCTTATAACAATTTCATTCTTTACTCCAGTCACTGGGAAATGAGATATACCTGGGCATGACTGCTTAGGAAGCTGGTTTGCTAGCTGTCTAGTAGCCAACAGTCACAGGGTGTTTAACAGACTTGGAATTTTATTGTTCCTTTGAACAATTAAAGACTATGATCTCGTCTCCCACACATAACACTGTACATCTGCTTTATGGTGAAGCGCCCTCACTTGAGACAGGTTCTCCCAATGTAATTTAGGCTGGACCCCAGGCTTGCCTTCCACTTGCAGTGATCCTCTTAACCTCAGTCTCCCAAGTGCTAGGATTACAGGTGTGAGTCATCATGCCTAATTTAAGGCTTCCTAGTGAAAGAATAAAAACATTTTCCTACAGAATTTGTAAAATTAGTATTTTTATTTCTTCACAATGTCTTGCCTTTGCTTTTTCACCAGTAACACAAACACACACACACACACACACACACACACACACACGTGTGTGTGTGTGTGTGTATGCTTTGTATGCTTGCTCGAAATAAAGTTTCTCAGATTCATAGTGTCTTAAACTACCATGGTTTTCTATGATTTACAGATATATTTCCTGCTACTAATACTATATACCTTTAATAGAATTAATAGAATTTAATAGAATTCCTTTCAAGTGCACAGATACATTTCCTAAGGATAAGCCATTCCTCAAGTGCCTTTTATTTGTATTTGCTTTTTAAGAACAAGTATAAAAAAGGAGACAGCAGTGGAATTAAAAAATACATTTTGTAAGAGATAAAAGTACCATTATATAAAGTATTCTTGGGGCATCTCCCTGTTGGTGCTTTTCTCCCTTATTCATAACTTGTTCTAGATCCTTTGTCAAAACTGGATGAACAGGAGGACCTGGCCCTGGCCATCCCTCCTCCCAGCTGTGTCTAGGAACTAGGGCATGTGAGGGGGTGGGGGGGGTAAGGCCTCCCAGGTACCTCGAGATCCAAGCAGCAAGGGTTTCTGTGGTACCCTAGAGGAGGGAAAGGAGATAGCTTAGCTCTGCCTGCTTCAGACACCCTCACAGTTTCACGAGTTACCTCCAATTTCAACAGAGTCTAAAGTCCAATGCAAGGTCCAGGCAGCTTTTCTACATGGGAAAGCAAAGGACCATAGGGCAGGTCGTATAAAAACCATAAGGAAATCTACTGCTTTTCAGAGAGGCACTAGCTTTTAAAATTCCTTCCTCAGGATATTCCAGGATTTGACTCATCGTTTGAAACGCTCCTCAGGTGTCCTTTGCTCTAGTAAAGAAGGTTCTGACCACTCATCTCCAGAAAGGGCAGAACATTCCGTCCCCTAAGAGCTGGCTCTTCCTATACTGTTGATCTCACCGCACTTGATGACACTGGCCAGATGCTCACACTGATTTCCTCAGGGGCCGACTTCTCAGCTTTCACCTTTGTACCCTGATGGTCAGTGGTCACCCCATTAAACACTAAGTCAATGAATTTCATAATGTACTTCCAAAGGGAAGCGCTGGGGCTCAGTAATCAGACATTTTAAGGGTAGAGCACGCAGTAGTCTTCAAGTTCAATTTTAATCTTTTAACTATTAATTCTCAACCCAGTCTTTACATTAAAAGCACCCAAGCAGCTTTAAGAAACTACAGTGCTCAGGTGGTAGGCCAGTTTAGTCTCAGCCTGGCGACTGACCAGGACACTGCTGTTTTTAAAAAAAGCTCCCCTACAGAGCCAAGACTGAGAATGTAGAATGTAAACTAGTTGTCTGAAGAAAGTGCAATGTTTTGTCCTAAAACCTTGCTACATCACATACACCTAACACCAATTCCACCTCACAGTTTGGAATGGATTTCTGTTTGCAGCAAATCGTTAGTTCATTTTAGTCTTTGGGTGATTAAATCTCTAAAAGGCTTTTGGGATGTAGTATTAGCCACATCGCAGTCCTCTTCCGGAAACATTACAAATAACTTTATGTAGTTATCTTTTACAGAATTAACCAACAGCTATGACTTCCTCTTCAGGCTTTGGGTAATCCAGGTTTTTATAGTGACTACTTATTTCCTGTATATTTAGAACTCAAATAGATACTAAATATAAATTCCACATTTTTATAGAGATTTAAGAATCTGCCTTACAGCGGGAATGTTCCAAAGAGGGGATTGAGATAATTCTAGTCAAAATCATACCAGGAAGTAGACAAAACTGGCCTCAAGGTTTCCTTAGGAAGAGAAGAATGAGTGCTGGGTGTTATTAGAGACATTAACATGGCAAAAAGCCCACCAAAGCCACCAGCGGTGGGCACCACAAACTGAAATGGAGGCGATCTATCACTGGAGCCAATGAATTCCAAACACCTCAATCAGTATATTTCATTTTCTTCAAATGTACATTTCATTTTCTTCAACAGTGAAACAAAGTACAACCAAACGTACTACGACTATGAACTGTGGAAATGTGGCAAGGAATCCATGACATTAAAATATAGTAAGTATTAATTCTGAAGTCCAAAGTTTATACATTTGGTAATTCAGAACCGTCTGAATCCAGTCTAACCCCTCCAACCTCCGTGTCTTAGCTTCTCATCAATAGCATGGCAAAACTTTTGTGAAAACGCAAGGAAACTATTAGAGAAAAGAAACTTCATGTTGTTTCTCATAGTAAAACTTCTAAAAATGATCATTTCCCCTTTTAAAATGTCTTTTACTAGCCCTAGAAATAGCCACTGAAAAATTTAGAAGCTAGGCATATTTGAACAATAAACTTGATAAAATATTTCCTGATTCTCAAGTATAATATGATGAATCTTTGCTTGTGGCTATTTATTTCACATCTGCCTCTTGTTTTAAGATTTTCGTCGTTTGTTTTCTTTTTTGAACTAAAGCGAGCAAGTTAAAAGGTATGCCTGAATTCAAACTCTCCAGAATATCCATCTGCACTAATTAAGTTATCTATTTCCCTAAATCCACTTATAGGTTCTGCCAAAGAGCTCATATGCTTAAATTAAAACTATGCAAATTAGTACGAGTCGTGCAAGTGATAGTTAAAAACTAAAACAGCTCGAGTAATGTGAAGTAAAGTAGAGGTCATTTGACAACGATGACACAAAACCACATATTCACATCCCAGTTTAATACTTCAATTGGAAAATTAGTTTGCAATAACAGTAATAGAACAGTCTTTTGAGAAGAAATATCAAATAAGTAATAAACTTCCCCCCAGATTAAAAACATGAAGTTATATGATAAACCAAGAATTAAGTCAGTGTTTTTTAAAATCACACAGACATATTTACAGAAGCTCAGTTATAATATCATTCAGGGTTTACTGAATACTCTTCCCAAGATGCCATGCAATTTAAGATTCAATAATTGAGTTTTTCCTTTCTCTTATGTAACAAATGCTATAATGTGTGTCAGATTGTGACTCACAGAGGAACAGATTTTGCTAACCATGTCTTTTAAGCTCTCGGGCTACCACTAGTCAGGGGGTAAGACTAAGACAGTTATTTTTTAAAAAGTTTCCTCAGTTTCTTTCTTTTTCTTGTTTTTTATAAAATGGAGAAGGTCCTGGTGTCCCTCTCATTGGTTTTCAGGAACAAATTGCTGAACAGGTATAAAGCTTCAAGCCCTTTGAACAGCACCCAAGTTCACCATGTGCTCTTAAAAACAGTTATGACTTTTATTACTTTCAAATAATTATAATGAATGATACTTGCAAACTAGTAACAGAAGTCTTTCCAATATATCATGAAAGTTCTCATAATTACTAGAGATACCTTGAGTAGTGACACTGGAGAAGGAAAAATGTTGAACTCCTAAATAATAGTTGAAAGTATCAATTAAATTTGTAGAAGAACATCCTACTTCTAACCACCCAGCCAGCAAGAATTGAGCCAACTGGTCAACATATGTTGGTGCAGATGGAAAAAGAATACAACTGTCTTTAAATTCTCTGAAGAACGCTGCGTGGAGAGCCTTCTGGTCACTGCAGGCCAACCTATCATTATGTCTGTGATGAGAGTTTTGATGGATTTCTTCGTCTATGAATAATACACATTTTGGGGACAGCTTCACAAAAATACTCTATCTGTGCTCCAAAAAAGATCTATGACTAAGCAAATGAAAAGAGAGAATCACCTCTTAACCATAAAGCTCAGTGCTACACCCCGAGTTAACAAGGCAACTTTCAAAATTCTGAAAAAGTATTTTTTGAAATTAAAATGGCTCCAAAGTTCATCTCCTGAAGGAACAGAAAAAATTTCAAAATCACTCTTCATGTCATTTTTAAAAATAAAGTTAAAAGAGATAGTTGATTACTTCTTTATAAAGTGTTTCTAAATACAAGAGTCCACCCTTTTATAAGAGCTAGGATTTACAAGTAATGCACAAGGCAAAACATATTTACAAATATTCACATTCTGTGAATCCTGCTGAGAGGAGTGAGCTCTTATCCCCTAGTGAAATGTAAGATTGGGTTTACACTTCCAGTGACAAATAGAGGATTTGTAATTCAGTGTAGGTATAACTAACTCTTCTCTTAGAAATTTGTCTTGAAATGATCTTATGTCTATTCAATTTATTTCAAAAGACTGTGATGATTCTCACTGTTCACGTGATCCCCTTCCCCAATACAGGTATAGGTAGTTTGCAACCTGTAACACACTATGATTCTGCAGCCCCGAAGCGGAAAGGTATTTTCTTTGGGTGGGAGGAGGCTACAGTATTTCATGGGACTCAGCCCAAATAGTCTTATCAATTCACTTGTGATTCTCGGCCTTTTCCACCAAGTACAAATATTCAGGATCACCAAACACTACATGATTCAGATAGTACCTATGGATTCCTTAAAAAGCCATCTGACATATACAAATCATGGACAGAGTACAGTGTTGATAGGAAAAGGGAACCTCAGAATTGCCTCTCCTCGATTCATCTATGTGCTATGTTCACATTTTCAAAAACCTCACAAAATCAACTCATCTGAAGTCTGTGCGCTGTGTTCACATCAAAAGCATCACAAAATCAACTTATGCTAGGCATGCACACAATGCAATATTTCAAGTATAATGAACAAGAATTTGTTTTTCTTTGGGAATTAACAAAACATGTAACAACCATGTGATTCAACTCGAGAGAGATAATTTAGTAATTAATCTATATGCTATGACAGCAGTGCCAGTGAGTTCCAACTGTAAATTATTTTCCTGCTAAAATGTGCAGACTTGTTTTACAAAGGTTTTAATTTACATTGCATGAGTTGTTTATTGTGATACTGTATCAGTTTCATAACCAGACAATTTTCTGATATACCTTATACCTTTGGTGTACTTCATAAATTTTCTTTGTACAGAAATTTAAAAATACTATTCTAAAACAAACATCTATTTTATTAATGTTTCATTTGTATAAGTTATCACTCCTCAACACAGATTTTTAATCTACATTTTGCCTCAGGTATTTTAACTTTAATTTTAAAAAGTTTTATTTTTCTAAACTCTGAGCTGTTATCCAACTAAAGAAAATATTTTAAAAACCCAAGTCAGCACATAAGCATTCTATAAAGCCTTCCTTCAATTCTGGGAGATATTTAAATTCCATGAACCATAAAATATACAAGTGTCCAGTAACTATTTGCATGTGGATATATATGTGGTATGCACGCAAACTTAAAATCTCACTTACTAAGTACATTAATTAAACTTAAATGTAAATTCTATTAAATTTTTAGAATTTTTGTAAATTCAGAAAAATAATTTTCTGTGAATACAACATAAATCTGAAATTTTTTAATAAGTTAAAGGAAAGAGACATTTTAAGGAATAAAAAATTAAACTCAGACATATTTTTCCATTATTCTTCTGAAATATAAATACATACAAAAAATACCACAATGTTTTGTAAAAGTACAGTTTGCCAGATATCTCTATATAGGATATGAATGTATTGATGAGTTACTTTTGGTTTAACTTAATGGTATTGAAGGCTTCAGGAAAGCAGTACCATCTGTCAGGTCAAACAGTTTTATATATATATATGACCATAACCTATGTATTCTGTCACAAAAGTTTTTAAAACCAAGCCTTGATTGGAATTTGAAAGTAGTTTAATGTTAGTATGAAGATAGATACATATGTAACTACACAGTGGACTGCACAACTAAAAATTTGATGCTTTTATCAAGACTACCTCTGGTTTATTTTAAACATTCTTATAAAAAATCTACTTTTAGATTTAACTACAATATATTTCATCATTAAAGGTATCTGTGGACTTAAGATTTTTTTTAATGGAAACTAAATATCTGGCCAAAAATGTTTGGAAGAAAGGTTTTGGTCTATGAATATTACAAAAAGTTTCTTAGAAATCTCTTCAGGGTTGAGTACAATAAAACTAGGGCAATGCATATATTCTCAGTTACTCTTTTAAAAAAAGCCTGTAAAAGTGACTATAGTGGCATGTTCTGACACATTCTTTTCATAAACCGAACCCTGTCAGTGACAGCAGAACAGATTGTGTGCATCTGCTGGGCGGGAGCCAGGTAACAGTGGGAAAACGCACATGGGTACCTTGGCACAGCCAATAAAAATGGAGAGAGAGAGAGAGAGGAGAGAGAGAGAGGAGAGAGAGAGAGAGAGAGAAGGAGAGGGAGAGAGAGAGAGAGAGGGAGAGAGAGAAGGAGAGGAAGAGAGAGAGAGAGAGGGAGAGAGAGAGAGAGAGGGAGAGAGACCTGGAAGAGAAAGTGCTCAACTTTAATTGAAACATTCTTTCCAACACGATGAACGTCATCCAACCATCTCTTGTAGCCTGTCAATTTTAAATATAAGAACACATTTTTAAAAGGGTCCGTTGTGAATGCGGGTTGTTTTTTTTCTTCTCTTAGCACTAAATATTGACTCCAGGTTTGGGTCGTTTCTTCAGAATACGGAAAATGTAATAAGGGTAGAAAAAGAGAACATAGCTTCTTACTACGGTCTTGTACAAGAATGCTAAACTTCTCAAAAGCCTTTTCCAGTTCAAGTCAGATTTTCAATATATGGGTTAAGTTTTTGAATGATGTGGGTATTATACTGCCAAGTGCCAAAGATGCCACAATTCAAATATTCTGCAAATGTGACTATTGTAAAGGGGGCCGGCACTCAATAGTGCTATGATATTTTATTTTATGCTGATCAACCACAGTATTGTTCAAACAGTTGGCTCAACAGCGGTAGAGAGGTCCATACATAAAAACAAATGCTTTTCTATAAATCATATCAGGAAGTTCTCTCGGATGCTCTGATTACAATGAAAATTTATTCTATACAGTATACAATGCAAATTTTAAACTAGAGACGAAGTTGTTTAATAGATTAGTAGTTTGACTGAAGCAGCTGCAGTCAAAAAAAAATTCTGGTGATTAACTGCCATTTTCCAGTAATCATAACCCTGGGAAGGGTTACTAAGTAGGGGGAGGGGGTTGCAGATGGGAATAATTCTCCAAGCCCATGTGCCTTAGAGGGCTCCATCATCTTCATGCAGACTTATTATTATTATTATTATTTTTAAATTAAAGCTTTTAGAGGCATCCTTGATTGCAGTGCTGGGAACTGTCCATGCTGTTTACCGCAGGGAATGCCACCCTGCAACTATTCCTGCGCTGAGCACTTTTTATCTAGGTTTAAACAGGGCTGGAAAAGAAAGCTGAAATGCAAGGTGCACACCAGAGGGGCATTACTCAAAAAACACGAGAGCAATTTCCAGCAGTTACAGCTCCTCAGGTTGTATAAGCCAGCTGGGCCTCCTAGACATTACTTGTCATCCAAAAAACAGATTTTTTTTTTGTTGAAATTAAGTGCATGTAAAAGTTGCACCAAAAAAGGGATAAACAGTTTCTAACACAAGGTATATTCCCATTTTCATTTGCATTTTACCTAACCATGTCTGTGTTAGCAAAAGCTGTAATCTTCTGGTAAAATTCTGTGTCTTCTATACATTCTATTTCTTCTCACATGAAAAAAAATACCCACATGAAGATATGTTTATTTGATCATTATCTCAAAGTAGATCAAGTACAATTATAACAAATAATCCATCAAATGTCTTAAACACTCAAATCAAATGCACTTAGAGAGTAAAAAACATTCTTTTTTCAACAGATTCTATAGAATTCTTATTTTATCTCTTATGAAAGAACATAAAGATGAATAAAATAAAATTCATTCTTCATAATTCAATTCTATTCCACAAACAACCAAAACCATGCATCAGAAAAATAAATGAGGAACATTAATGCATCTTTTAAAATTAGATAATATTAGTACAAAAAAATCCTTTGAATTCCTAGTGACAATTTTTTCACAAACCACCTTAATAACTACGTGTATCAAACACTTCCTCCAAATTGAACTTTTATTTTTAAAACTATTATTTTTAAGCAACAATCCCTGTGGAATTCAGACCTTTAAGTAAATGACTTTTTAAAACTCATGGATGAAATTATTTGGTTTTTTGGTTCCATATTTGGTTCTAAAAATAATATTTAATAACATCTGATCTGTGAAAGCTTCTGAGTTTCTTGGAGAAATAAACATGTCGTATGTAGCAATCATTAGGATTGTCCCAGCATAGCATCAGAATTAAAGGGTTGCCCTGAAAATGACCTAATTTTAATGGTCTTAAAGCATTATTTTTTTTAAAATTCAAGCTTACTATGCCATCAAGCATTGCTAAGTGATAATCATTAGTAAGAAGATAAAATAGCTAAACTATAATGTCATTTTGTGATAATAATTTAGTAAACATTTATTCTATGTCTGTATTGTTTTTGCATGTGTTTTACCTTGATAAAAACTCTAGGAAGTGGGTGCAATCATTCCCATTTTACAGATTCTGGGAGCTGAGACTGTTCAATGATTAAGTAAGCAGCCCCAAGTCACTAGGCCCGAAAGGCAAGCTGGCTCTTGGACTCACTTTTCCTGGTCTCGCTTCGTTATTCTCTCTCCAGTTAAAAGCACGTTTATTTAACAGTACAAGAATATAAGCAAAGAAGTCAAATCAAGTAAGGCAATGAATGGAGTCTTCCAAGTCTTTGTCTGAATGATTTCTATCTTTTGCATTCATCATTATCTCTTCATGCTTTTGTCTTTCATCTTCTGCTCTCTCTCATCTACACTTCCTACGTGCGCGCGCGCACACACACACACACAAATGTGAGCACACACACAGGCACAAGCCCTGGAGTTTTGACCCAACACTTCACAGAGCATCAGGAAAGTCTTAATATGGACTGACTTGTCCAATAACTGTCCAGCTCCTCAGAGCTGCAATGCTGTGCATTTCGGCTGTGGAGATGCCCCACCCACTGACTCTAAGGCTGCCAGCAGCTCCCTGCGAAGGCACTATCAGTCTCCTGACCTTGCCCTTTCAAGGTTAGCATCTGGAGCTCTTTCATGGCATGGGATTGGGCTGTGATGAACCACATCACTCTCTCAAGTATACAGAGATAAGTTAACACCTGAAACAAGTCTACAATCTCACACATGGAGTCCAAACAACTCGTACGTGCTCAATACATGCACTTTTGAAAGTAGTAGGGAATTCACAGAGGGGAGAATCCAGAAACAATAAAAATGCAGAAAAGGGTGGAAGTCAAGAATTCCTGATTTATTCTAGAGCCATAAACCGAGGGAAGGGGTGGGGGAATATCACAGTGTTTACTCTAATTCAAGCAAGATCAGACAGTCCTAGGAAAGACACTGTTGAATCATTTCAACCAAAAGCCATAAGGAAACAAACAGAGTACTGGCTCCTCCTTGTCCCTTTTCAGATTTATTGATGTCATTGTGGAAATTTATTTTTGGTTGATATGAGAAAAATTCAAATGTAGAGGAAAAGAAAAACAGTCAAAATTATTTTCTTAACCTCTAACCTGTACACAATCTCTATTAGGCTTCCAAGAAATTTGACAAATGAACAAATAGTTCTTTTTTTTTTTAATAGCCAGGTCTGTTAGACTTCAGTTAATTAGAAAGACAATTCGAGTAAAATTAGTCTTTTTTAGTACATGTTAGCATATTAATATTAGCGGTTACAAAAGAAAGGTAAAAAGTCTTACTTTCTAGACCATATAAACGTTTACTAAAAGATCACCCAACAATTTAATAGGTCCCTCAAATACAGATGGAAATGGAGCATATTAAAGAAATCACTAGAATCTATTGGTTAACACAATTTAGGATTTCTAAAACTATTGAGAAAAGGAAGCAAACTTCTAAGAGAATCATAGGTATAGTTTTATAGTATTTAAGTAGAAAAATAGTTTATTTCGTATTGAAGAATCTCTGTCCAGAACACATATTCAACAATGGAAACTTGACAATGGGTTTAACATTGCTTATCAAAGGACAACAATCTAAATTATCCTACTCTACTGGCGAATTGAAAGGCAATAAAGATATCATGCAACCATAATGTTAAAGAACAGTTCTAAGGGTTTAATCTGGTTTTTAAAAATAAAGTATCTGAGTTTTAAAGAAATAAATGTCAAAAATTATAGATCTTTATTTGTATTAGTATGAGAGGAAGAAAGAAAGAAAGAAAGAAAGAAAGAAAGAAAGAAAGAAAGAAAGAAAGAAAGAAATGTTTTCCCCCCTCTAATGGACTTTGATAGGGTATCACATCTGGACCACCTGCTCATAGCTCCTAGAGCAAGGCTATGCCATTGGGATCAATTTTTATGAGCTGCCTCTTACATTTTTAAGATCTATGTTGTACTAATTTCTTAATGCTGTACTGGGAAATGTTTGCAACCATACAGAAAGTTATTTCACTTTTAAAGAGAATTAAAATTATCTTCCTTAGGTATTTTAAAGAAAAATAAAATTATATTTAACTGTTGAGTCTGATTTGGAGAAATTTATAAGGCTATTAATAATTCATTCAGCAGGTTAATGACTAAGCAGCATTTTTACCATGCTCACATACTGTTAAATCAATAATGTAGTTTAAAAATAAAATCAGAACAAATATTTATTATGTAGTAACACTTTCTACTGAAGGCTCCCATTTAATCCATTTCCAAAAGAGAAGTCTAGTTTTAGAAAGGTATGCTGGCAATCACCTCCCTGTACCTCACACAAATGGGAATTCTGGTACTGATTGAGAGGATGCCTGGCAGTTAAAAATTATTTTTAATGGGATTTTAAAAAATCACATTGGTAATAGTTGAAAATATAGCTAATAATTAAAGGCTACTTTTGAAGACTATTTTACTTTGTATTTCAAGGGGAAGGGTAAGCTTTCAGACAATAGCTTCAAATGCTTGCAATGTTAAGGCAGATATTTAGAAACCAATTTATATTGCATGGTATTAAAACCATTATTCACTCCACACCTTTCCAATAAAGAGCATGAACTAAATCTGAGAACTAAAGCCTATATTTCCTTTCTTTGCACTCTGTATTTTGACTTAACCATCATTAAAACTGTGGATGTTTATCAATAAAAATTACTGCAGCACCCCAGCTTGTGGTAGAACACTGCTATTTCCTATTTTTTTTTTAAAATATTAGTTTGCATCACAAATTGATCTAACCTATCTAGGCTGCATTGTCTAGGCTTTGCTGAAAAGAAATAATTATATTTTTCTTTGGAATATAAAACAAAAAAATTTACAGATGTCTCATTGGGCCAGTGCATACTAGACATTGGGGGTGGGGAGAAGGTCTCATTTTCTATCTCACACCTATTGTTTCATGCATCCTCAAATGCTATATGGGAGTAAGAAGGAAACATACTGAGTCCACTTTGCAGTTAATGTCTTAGTGATTTAAGCGGGAGAGTTTTCAAGTTAAAGAAGGGAAACGGTATGCTTTTCCTTTCCCAAAGCTACTGCCCAGGAAGACAGCCCTCTGCTCCTTAGCCCACGCAGGGGGAGAAGGACATTACTGAGGGCTGAAATCACTCCGAGACAGAGGAGGGGAAGTTTATGATGTGGCACTGTTCACTGGAGCTGGGCTGCAGCCAGCCAGTTTTCATTTTGTGCTTCTGCGGCCAGCACCTGATCTGCACACTCAGGAATAAAAATACAGCAGAAACTGGGAATGTTGCAAAGAATTAAAAGAGTTTATTTTCCTTTCTTTATCCTGAGTGTAATTACTGTTTTTAAAAAAGAAAGAGCTGAAACTATAGTAACTGGAGGTTTTTTTTTCTTTTTTAAACTCTTCAAACTATCTTCCCACAAACCATTTAAGTTAAATGGTACATTTACAGACTCACCTACATGAAGGATATAACTTAAAACATCTGCTTACACACGTAAGTTCTGTTCCAATGTAAAAAGAGTGACAAAATTTTAAAAATATAGGGCCATTATATTCTTAAAATATGTGTTATTCGGTGTGTGTGTTCATTCATTAAAGAGATCTTTGACTGCAATTAGGGAGTCGGTCCTATAAAGGCTTCCTTGTGTGACCATGATTTCCAAACATAAAATGCTCCAGTGAATATTTCTGCTAAATAATCACATCTTCAAAATTACTTTAAACAAATCTCAATCCCTCATGTGACACGAAGCAATAACATCAGCTTTCCATAATAAGACGTGGTTGTGCACCTTATGCAGGGTCAACAACTAACTAGAAGAAGACAAAAAATAAAAGACACGTTTATTCCATTAAGTAGCAGGGGGATTTCTTTATCTGTCCCCACTTGTTTATACTAATGAATCTATTTTCTAACTCTGAAAGTAAACAAGCATATCTATACCTGTTTTGGGTTTGAGGAACATAGGGGTGCATTCTCTTGCTGTCATGCTAACTTGCTAATAAAACCATTAATGTGTGGGAAAAAATAAGACAGGGATAGTTGAGCCTGTTTTTTGTTTGCTTGTTTGTTTGTTTTATTTCATTTTCCTTTTTAATGCACTCTTTCAGAGGGCCCTATCAACCACTTTTAAAATCCAATGTGCTAGAGAGCTATAGCGCCTGATAACAATTTATGTAAATTCTTCACGTGTGTCTTATCTCTGACAACAAGATAAAAGAGGAAAACCAGACCATGCTCAAGATGTTATTTGGAAAAAGCAGGTTCTCACCAGTGACTGCTTCAATGATCACTTCCTCCAGTCTCTAAAAACAAGCTTAAGGTACTTTATTTAAATCCTCACTGGAAGACTTGTACTGTCACTCTACACGAATCACAGCCACTTGCAGGGTGAACAACATTGCTCCATTCATTTCAAATCTACAGCATTAAGAATTAATAAAGTCTCTGCAATATCTACATTATTAAAGAGTAATGATTCTTGCAGAAATCTGCCTGTAATAGGTCTACTGTCTTTATTGCCTATAATGTCACCAATTTCCTTTATCATGCCCTCCAAAGATTCTTTTCATGTGTACTTTGAACTTTGTTTACCTTGCTTACATTTTAAAAAGACATACAGAGATTTAACTTGGGCAACAGTGCAACAACTTAGAGCAAATACATCAGAGTGATGACAAATAAACATTATTCATGTTGTCAAATGCACCTAAACCATGAATTTATACAAGCATCATATAGTTTCTGTAGTTAATAGGGAGATGACTTTTTGTTTTGCAGTGAAAATATCAAGGAAATATGAGATAACACTGTCTTGAGTCATTTTTGATAGCAATTTTTTACAATGCTATTCTGTGAAACAGAACATTTTAGAATTATTTTTCTACCTCAGACAAAAACATTTATTGTAAGAAACATTGTGAAATGTGGAAAATTAATGTCACCTATGTTTTTAAAAAAGAAAGGTAAGGCATGGGTATTCCTAGCACTTTTGATTTTTTTAATCCTTCATTACTATAGGTAAAATTCTTGTTTTGAGTTAGACTAAAATCATAAACTACACTTTATAGTTATTTTATGCGTGAACAGTAAAATATTAAAATTACAAAATTTTCACAGAGACTGCTCAGCATTCAATGTGAATTTAAGTTAACAATAAAAGCTGCATTTAAAAACAAAACCTGACAGTCTCCTTTGCTCACTAGCTGTAGTAGATCGTTGCAAATTATTTTCTTTCTCACGCTACTATTCTTTTACATACTGCATATTTGCCTCAAGTCTCCAAGGGAAGAAATGTAGCTCTTGTGGGAAAGGCCCACCCCTTTCTACATGTTTGCTTCCTTGAACGAAAGGAACACACCCCCTTACATTCTTTGAAATGTGTCCAACAAACACAGAATTGTAATAGCACTGTATTATTGACTAAATTTGAAAATTGTAAGTGATAGTCAAATACAGTTAGGATGCTGTGTGGCTTTAACCAGGAGAACTAAATGACAAATTGCAGGTAACAGCAGTGGATGGAAGCATCTGCACGTGGCTGCGTGGGACACTTGTGAGTGCTCCTGGAAGGACAAGAATGTTTCCGGGCACGTGTGTATGGGGAAGAAAACTCAGGAAAGAGGTCCAAAAGTGTTACAAGCCCCTGTAGTGCATTCTTTGATTTGAAGACCTATTAGGGGGATGACTCCCTCTGCGGTAAGTATTTTAAAAGATAGAATATTTGGAAACTGAAGTACCCACCTTCTTAAGTGCCATCATAAGGCTCTTTCAGGTCTCAGACATGCAACAATGCCACCATCTATGCTCATCTCGAGGACAGAACACTGCCACTGAAGCTGGTGTCCACCAGCTTCTCACCCGTGACAGCAGTGCGCCACTCTCGTACGAAACCGTGTTCTAATGAGCCTTCATTTCATCATGCAGAACTCTGTGCTCCCTGACCAAGTGTTTCTTTTCGTCAGTTTTCAATGAAATGATGCACCTTCCATAGTTGTGGAAAGGTGTGCATTTTTTTTCACTTTACCTTTTCCTAAAAATTCACTTTCTTTATTCAACTTCTGGATACAAATTTGTAAGTAGAAAGACAGAGTAGGCAGAAAATGTAGATCTCTCTTAAGCTGGTTCAGTAATGAAATGCAATGATTCTTCTCCTTGCAGTTCGTTCATCGGGCATTTCAGGATGAACCCAGCTCTGTAATTCTCAGGCCTACAAAATGGAAGCTGAGCTATTTTGTCTCTATTTTTCACCGAGAGTGAGAGTGAGTATAAACAAGGAATATACAAATTGGAACTGAGAGTAATAAACTTATTAAAACTTAGTAAGATATTGTTATGGCCAGAGAAAACCTGCGAGTGTCACAAATTCATGCAGATGAAACATCTCATTCACTAAAATTTCCTATCTTCTTATAATAATGCACAGAAAATTAAACACATAAATATTAATTTTATGTATCACAGAAGATGCAGGCAATGAAAATGCAATGTTTACATTTATGGGTCACTCATTAGAGTTTTATTGTGTGAAACACTAGGAGGCATCAGTTGGGTAAAAAAGGACTTCAATTTTGGAAGAAGCCAGAAATTATTGAGGAGTTGGATATGTAAGAATTTGGAGGTTTTTCAAAATATTACTAGGTAAATCAAAACTTTACTCTCTGAAATCAAGCTTCAAAGCACCATATTGTGTTGGGAAGAATTATCTGTAGAAAGCCCTCATGAAATATAGCTGCATGTATATGCATGCATAATTGGAGCAGTAAGCACCTATTATGATATACTTCAGATGTGTGGATTCACAACTACAAAATGACACATTTTGATGAAGAATATACTTGGGATCAGAGTAACATAATGGATATTGACTCTTAGGCATTTTCTGCTCAATTACTCAATACCATGAGTGTGTTTTATTTCTGGCAGATTTTGCTTTGTATTCTTTGCAAAGCCTCAGAAAATGCCTAATGCATTTAACCCCTCTGGTAACGGCTTCCTAAACAGACAACTCGATGGGACTTAAGATTTAAGCAGTGGAGAAATACATATAGAGGACCTGTTTTCTCTCACTGCACTGCTGAAGGCCTGCCCTCTGAGAACTGAATTTTCCACTCTCTGAGTGCCCCTTCCTAATAATGAAGCAACAGGGTCGTGCTGTACTTATCGAGCAGTCATTTGAACAGTGGAGTCTTGCCATTCCTCAACAATCAGCTTTTCTCTTTGCCCTATCGAAATCACACGTGAACTGTGTAATCGGCCTTTTGTAAGGTGCACACAGACTCTGCTGTGGCTCCCGATTTTGTGAATTGCCTCTGTAATCTGCTTTGATTTCCTAAAGGTGGCAGATCCCGGTGATGAGCCTGCTTTAGTGAGTGCAGGAGAGTCTACTCGCCCACCAGATTAAGGGACCCTGCGGAGGTCAGGATCCTAATCACCTTCCCTTCCATAGGGACTATCAGCCAGGAGAGCCTTTCCCTGTGTCCAGACCATCATCAAATAGGTGTAAAATGAATATGCATGTTTTATAAGTTTCAGATATTAACCCGGAAGAAATTTTCACAGAGGATGGGATTTGGAAGAAGAGTAGAACTTTATTAATAATCTCCTTACAGTCTACTCTGTGACCCTTTACTGCATATTGAACTCTTCCATATTGCTTCCAATCATGCCCCGAAAACCACGGTTCTCTGTTTAGTAACTATTGCTTTGTTGTTAAGTAGCAAAGTATTGCTGCACAGCTATTTCCCCATTTTTGTCACTTTCTGAGATTTCAAAGACTCAAAATATACTGCATGTAGAGTTGGGAAATAAAACCACAAAACATACTATAATAAAAAGAGAAAGTTTTGAAAAATAATGATAACACATGCGAAGGAGTTACTTAATGCAATTCTTTATAAAAGA
Organism: Dolichotis patagonum; assembly: GCA_004027295.1. Taxonomy (NCBI): domain Eukaryota; kingdom Metazoa; phylum Chordata; class Mammalia; order Rodentia; family Caviidae; genus Dolichotis; species Dolichotis patagonum. The sequence continues at coordinate 79,961 of PVJX010002203.1, read as the reverse complement.
ATTATAAATCACTAACTAGAAAGCTATAGTTGTGCTGTACAATTTATTGATTCAGTAAAGTGAGGGCCAAGAAAAATACTAACAGAAATCTGAAAAATATAGAACATAATACTTTATCAGGATTCAATTTTAAATCATTAGAGAATATTCAAAACACTTTTCCTATTGGAATGATCCACTTTCCCAAAATTTATAAAAATAAATAAATAAACAAATACTGCAAAAAAGAAAAAAAAGGCAAGGTGCAATGTGTCTTTGGTGTTTTAAGTTTCAGCTAGTTATTTTGTATTGAATAGTTAATATTTGCAATTACATTCATTGAAATTATGGTTATGTCAGGAGAGATGGAAAATTTACTTTTTATTATGATGTGATCATTATCTAAATCAACAAACAATAAATATTTCTAAAATGTTATACCTTGATATTATCTTTCAAAATATTCCACATAGGTAGCAATCAGAATACAAGCAGCATAATTAATGAATGAAATAAAATACTGTCTTTAGTGTGAAGGCTGAGAAATCCGCCAAACATTCCAAAGCTGTGTGAATTTTATTAATCAAAAGAATCAGTTTTTATAAAGTTTAGTAAAACTTAAAGGTAACAGCCAACTATTGTCTCCGTAACTTAACTGGGGGAACCAGATCTTTAAAGAAACATTTAAAGTGTACTTGGATGAAAACTTTCAGGATTGAATTAGTCATCTAATACATTTGTATTTTCTTACAAGTAGGAAAAAATGCTCTGATTTAAGAAATTTTTTTCCTCCTGAGATAGCATGTTAGAGACATCTCATCATCGCCGTCAAGTTCTGTATTCACTTGCTTTTTAAAAAAAGCTATTTCTTTTAACTTAATAAGTAATTTCATGCATATGTTAAAAAGGGTACTATGGTTTATTAATTGCTTTTGCTTTACTGAGAGAAAATCAAATACACTATTTTTACTATGCTGTTACAGACTGGACACTGTCAAACACTAGCCAAAAGTGATATGACTTTAAAATTAAATTAGATGTTTTAGTGGCAAACTGGAGAGTGTCCATTTAAAGTGACAAAGAGACATACAGTACAGGGTTAAATGGAATTCACAGGTGGTCACACTTCCATGTCCTACCAAATGTCTAGGGACTGGAGTTATTATACCTCACACTGACATCCTTACTTAGCAACCACAATTTGATTGCAAGGTGCCTATGAAAAGGACTCTGGTCACTTTTTTGAGCTGGCACAAAGCAGCAGTTGGACTTTCCTTCACAACACTTAGAAAATATATATGTCAGTAAGCATGTTGGAAGACAGTTACTATAAGAGCTAGTATCAGTATCGGATTCACAATAGTGAAATGCACATTGTGTCAAAGCAATTCTCCACAGAGGACCACTTTAAGGACTGGCAGAGAGTCTTATTCTACCTACTATCCTGTCAGCATTTACATATAAAGTATTCATAAAGTATTTACACAAAAGACACCAATTCCTAAAATGTGAGGAAGAAAAACCCTTTTCCCAAAGAATGATAACCTGTATAGTCAGAAATGATTCCGATATGTAAATTTCCTTTAAGAATTAATAGCCATGTTCTGGGAAGGAAATAACATTAGCATTAAATATAGATACTTGCATTACATGTAATGTGGTAAGAAACCATGTGCTATGTCTCTGTATACTTCCTTGATGCCCAGCTGGATCACTGAGTGTGGTAACTTTCATCCAAAGTCCAAATAAGAGGCAACTGAAGTCACTTCACCGTACTTGTTTTGAAACAGCGATACTAACATTCGATTTGAAATAGCTATGCATTTGACTTGGTCTAAACAGCAATGCACATGCTGAGATCCAAGTGGGAATTGTGAACCTCGTAGCCTACCCTGGCCACGGTATTACTTCTAGTCCACACCAGTTAAAAAGCTCTCTATCAAACCAGCACTTTTGGGAAGGAAGGAGCGAGAACCACAAAGGTAGACTTTGACAGACAGCCATGCTGAAGCTTAAACTAATCCCAAGAATTAATGGCTCAGAAGCGTACCCCAGGGCAAAGCAGTCTCAGCCCGGGAGAGGCTGGGAGGGAAGACTTCAGGGAACATCCTTCCACAGTGAATTAACTGCTACATCCTAAGGAATCTATTTCAAGGTCACAGAACATTCCGTGGAACACTAAAATGCCCCGGGAGCGTGCAAGCTCCACACTCTCCACCATCTCAAACATGCTAATGACGTGAACTAACTTCGTGAAACTTTCAACACACTGGTGTGACAGGAAAGAGTCACGAGTGATCGCAGGAACTGATGGCAGACTGATACGACTATCTCCAAAGTTACTTCTAGTAGCACGCAAGCAAACCATGGAACCTAAGGAAAAGAATGCACGACGAATCTTAACTTCAGCCTCGCAAGAGGGCACCGGGAGAGAGCTGGTACCGGGGAAGGCACTGATGCAAATTTCAGAGACAATATCCGGGCTATTTCTATTTTTCAAGAGATGTCAAAGGTACTTACATGTAGGAAGACCGGATCAGATTAGTCCTTGGGATATTTTCCTTTCTTAAAGAGAGAGAGAGAGAGAAAGAGAAATAATAATCTTTACTTCGTCCAGCCTTGGAGTGCCTCTTCACCTGATTCAAACATGCAGTCACGGCGACCCACAGAGAATCTTCAAAGTCAATCCAATAGCAGCCCGAAGATGTCTGGGTGTACGCGTGTGCTCAAGTGTCTGTGACTGCGAGCAGCGCGAGCAGGGAGCTGGAGACGATGTGTGCGCGTGTGCGCGCGAGGGGAGCGCGCGGGGGGGGGAGGCGCGCGCGGGGCCGCGCATTCACGCGCGCACCCGGGACGCTCGGAGGAGGAGGAGGAGGAGGAGGAGGAGGAGGAGGAGGAGGAAGAGAAGGAGGAAGAGGAAGGGAAAAAAGGAGGAGGAGGAGAAAGTGGCTCCCCGCGGCCGATCGGATTAAAAGTAACCAGAGTCCTCGAGAAAACTGCGTCCAGGAAGGAAGTGACAGAAGACGAATGGGCAAAGGAGAGCAGCTCACAGCCTTTGAAACACCGCGTGAAAAGGCTGGGAGGGGGCCGTCGCGGGAGACGGCGGGCCCGGGCGGGGACGCGGGGGTGGCGGGCACCGAGCGCTCAGGGCTGGGCTGGCGGCCGCGCGTCACTCCGCGCCCGGCCCCTCTGCGCCCCCGGGGTTTTATTCCGCGCTCGCCTCCGCCCTGCGCCGCTTCTCCTCCCCGGCTCTCTCCCCCACAATCCCAAACCCTTGACTCTCTCCTCGCGAGCTGGAGAAATCACCAGTTTCACTCTTGCAGAAGGGGGGCGGGACTAGACCTCGGAGCATTTTAATAAAACAAACATACAGCAGCTCCCTCCTCACCCCGCCAGTCTCAACTAGATTGATAAATTACTCCACTACACTACTTTAATTATGTATATGGTATGCAGAATAAATCACTGAACATCAGTACCTCAATCAAGCACTTTTAAATGATAATTGCATCTTGGTGAATCAATCTTGCCATTCCTGACATTTTGCTAATTTTAGTTTTACGGTGGGGTAATGGCACATGCCATACGCAAACCTAATGACAATTCTTTATTGCACGAAATGAAGACAACACGGTGAGCGGCAGCGGCGGCGGCGGCTCCGGGTTCCTCGGCCCGCCCGCCGCCCGGGGACGCTCGGAGAGGACCGGGGGCCCCCGCGGCCGCGCGCCCTCCTGGCTCCCCGGGGACGTGCGAGCGGGCGGCGGAAAGTCCTTCCAAGTCGGGATCCGTCCTCTGACCAATCCGAGCGCGACCCTAATAGTTGCTCCCGTGACTCCCCCCGCCCCCCACCCCGGGTGCGCGCTCGCCACTTCTCTCCCCGCCGGGTCGGTGCGCTCCAGCTACTCACGCGTCCAAGCCACGGCGCGGATGTCAGCGGCTCAGTCCCCGCGCGCTTTCCCCGCGCGCCCTGACTATGCGGTTTTCAGCCCCGAGGCTCAGCCGGAGCCCAGAGGTTTGTGAGTGTCTGTCCTCCACGAATCCTCAAAGAATCACCAGTGGGTGAAATCTCGACTCCATCGCGGGCCGTGAACTTCCTAATCAGTTTGGAAATATTTACCGAGGCGGCGGCGTCCTCGGAGATCCACCCACCCTTCCTCCCACTCTATCTCTTCCACACCTTACTGGACTTTACCCAGGTCCTTCACATGTAAACCAAGCCAACTTCCCAAACGCATTAGGCTAGGCGACTGGCGCTGATAGCTGATGACTTCATTTGTCCTGAAGAGTTTCATGGCACAGGAAGCAGAAATAGAGACTGATAAGGACGGGGGACCCTTGGGTTAGGGTTTAAGCACGCTGAATTCTTTTCCTTACCAAAAATATAGGTTAATATTCAATACTGCGGAAAAAGTTACGAGGAGACTGGGCACCTCCCTGCCCTGGCCAGTTACACCACACCCAAGGAAGCCAGAGATAAAACATATCAACTGGTATACTGATCATCAAAAAAAAAAATGATTGCATGCCAATAGAATGATAGATTATGTAAAATGTTTAAGCCAAATTAAGTTTTACTAATATTGTGAAAGAAAGAAGGAAAAATGTATAGGGAACACAAAAACACTGAATGTACACAGGAGGGGGTGGATAATAGTATACTGAAGTATCGAGCTAATTAAAGATATTTCCTCTTTTTTTTTTTTTTTAATTCCTTTCAGCACTGTGTGTTTAACCCGGTGACTAGTTGCATTTCCTGTTCGGTTCTTCAGTCTGCTTCCAGGCGACTATTTTCAGGCATGAGGATAATGTGGTTCAAAAAGTCTCCTGCTTCGTCGTGCAGGCTGTGTGATGTTAGCTGCACTCACAAGGGTGAGTTTAACGTGTATGGCACCCTCCCAAGGTTTCTTTTGAAAGGAGAAGGTTTATTTTATGGGCAGCCACAACTAGATCTAAACAATCTCCTAGCTTCTGGCTCATTACCACTGTGACTATTAGCACAACTAACAAGAATCCCTGGCTTTTATCGTAGGCAACCATGGCAAACCGTCACAATGCAGAAACCATTTGAGCAGGATTATTTCTTACAGATTTCTGCCTGATATATACGGTTGGCCTGTTTGTTTTTCATATAGCAAGTCTGTTGTTATCAGGAGTTCATTTTAATAATATATGGCAGACAGCAACTATATCACATTTGCACTCAAGGTACAACTTCTTAACAAAAAATCTCAAAACTTAAAGGTGCATAGACTTTTGAGTACTACATTATATCTCTACGGGATGATAAAAATGAAATAAACAGAAGTTTTTTTAAGGTTCACAAAGGTCATGACAAAGTAAACCATTTGAAGGACCATCTGAGAGTACTTCCACAATGCTTGAAGTTAGCATAATGAATTGTAACAGATTCCTTTACATGACCAAACAGACAAGCCAAACCTACATTTCAGTTATGCTATATTTTGATGGGTAATAGAATTTCTGTTTACCAGAGCACACTTCAGTTTTAGATTTACATCCCCTTGAAAAGAAACTCTTTTTGTTTTACCTTTACATATTACAGAGAATTATACAATAGTAAACATTACAACATACCCATAATTATCAGTGATAGTGCATGCTATATTCAAAATTATGCACAAGCCTACACTGTGGATAATTTGAAAATAAGTTGGATCCGGAATATATCACAGTTGGCTTTTTAAAATATAAGATTTTCCCCTTTACAGACTTAGCTTCTTAACTATGTGTGACCTAAGTTAATATTAGCTTTAGTTTTCTTCCCAAGAGGAGAATATATAATTGAAGGAGAACAGAAGAGGTTAAGTAGAAACATACAATATACAAGTCACCTAGATTTAAAGTCATTCATGGGTAATCCATGAGGTAGTGAACCCAGAGTGTGCCTTGTATTCTTTAAATACCTCCGGGCTTTATTTATTTATTTTATACCAAAGTGGCTCAGATCTTTGCCACCTAACAGTTCTTGGCTAGGATCAGAATATTTTCTCTTGCAGAGAGGAGCTTGTCCCAGAAGTGTTAGAAATTTAAAATTTGTGTCTTACTATGAGATGTGTCCTTCCCAGACTGCAGTTTGCTTATGTATGCTCTAAAGTCTATCCCAGTTCTTTGCTTAGAAAATAGTAAATGATTATACCTTTTCAACCAATTGAAAGCTAGGGGTCTATCCAGTTAAAGAAAAGATGACTTTTCTTCTTAAAAAATGGTGTCGTGTATTGACAGACCATTAAACCAGCTCTGTGTGTGTGTGTGTGTGTGTGTGTGTGATGAGTGTGCAAACACAAAATATTTCTCTCATTAAAATAATTACCTAAGTGCTTTATCTTGAATATAAATGCACATTAACTTATTTTCCCCCCAAAGAATTCTGTTTAGCAATCTGTTTAATTAAAGTCCAAAGAAGTTACAGAGGACACGATCCTTGGGCTTGCAGCTCTGGGGAAAGCTAATATTCCAGTTTCTATTGGGTCACATAGCATCTCACTCTGCCCTGTCGCTCAGCTACTTCCCTACATTAAAGCAGCAGTCTACCAAAGCCCTGTGCACTGGGTCTGCCTGCTTTTAAGCCTGGCCCACGCTGGGTGTAGCTCTTGAAGTGAGCTTTAAAAAATTATTTTAAAGTGAGCTGGGGCGGTTGCCACAGCAACTCACCCTGAGATGAAGAAAGGCTATAGATTAATCTATCCCTAAAGATTATTCAGTTGTATAGTATTCATACTTCAGCCGGAATACTTTCAACACAAACATAATGGAACGTGAAAGTTCAGGGGAAAAAAATCTAAAAACAAAGTAGGATACGAATTCCAGAGCATGAAGCAGATTTTAATCTTTTTGCAGTTACATGACTTTTGGTGATGAATGAATAGTAAGAGGCCTAACGTGGTAGGCCCTGAAAGGTGACACAGGCCTGCAGAATGGCCTGACATTGCTTGTAATGTGAAGCCCATAATGGGTATTTAGCTGTTTATCACTATCCTACACATGTAAGCTTTAAAACACCTAAGGACAAAGGATGTGGTATTTTTGCCTTCGTGATGTCTTCTTGGTAGGTGATAAAATAAATCTGAGCACTTACCACATACACGTCTTCACTGCTTCCGTCATTTGCTTTCCATTCTTTACTTCATCTCTTCATGGGAGTTACTTCACAGTTTACAATTCTTTGGCACCTTAGAAATGTGTTAAGTACAGAAAAAGTGGATGGTTATATATTTTTTTAAGGCTGACATTAAAGTACATGTAAGTAGATTTATTTCTAAAATCGTAATCCAAAATAGCCTTAATATTGATTTCAAAGCACCGAACCAATATGTATTGAATTGAAAGAATTAAAATGATTGATTGTGATAATACTTACAATCATTAAAAATAAATAGTGCCATATTTCTACAAAATTTCTCTAAGCGCAGCTTTTTAGTCCAAGCAGAATACATAGCACATGATCTGTTTGTGATTGAGAGTCCGTGATAGGCAAAAATCTGTTATTTCAAGGAAAAGTTCAGTCACATCTTTTCTCTCATCTCTAAGGACCTTAGACTCAATTTTATTTTCCTATCTTTAATTTTAAATCTGATGAGGCATTACAAGGGGAAAAGACCAATCTTTCACTTGTCAAGTCACCAAAATTGGTCAAATTGGGAAATGTTTGCAGTGTAATTTAAATTGCCTGAAAAGGCTCCTTCTATGTTATGTAGTGCTTAAAGTCCAATCTTAAACAAATGGATTCAGTGCCATTTATGAAATCTATACTTAATGGTACCTTATCCTTCCAGGCAGTGTTTAACTGCACTGAGCACAAACAGATATTCTTGGGTTCCAATCTCTGCTTTAAATTAGCTCTGAGGACACAAGTGAATCTTTCCTTGGCTTGGGATTGGGACAAGTTCAGAAAGAGGACCAACCTTGGGTCTCAGCAGACCCTGATGGTCTACATCCATTTTCTCAGTCCTGTTAGCAGGAGGACTTCCTAGTGGAGTCCTTTCTAAAGCCTCTTTATTTGGATTATCCATTAGGCTTGTTTTCATTAGGTTGCTTCAGAGTTAGTTAAGGAAAAATGAATAATTCTGGCCAGTTTTATTTAAAAGGATGTTAGTTGAATGTTTTGAAAAGCACCACCCTGCCCACGACAGATTCATCCAGACTTGATTTCCTCCTATCCAGGACTAAGTCACCTGGCCAATTTCCTTTCTCCCAGCTACTTGGTTTTGCAGCCAGTTATTAAGTGGGAGTCATGATACGAATTTCCCAGGGCCTTTCACCTTGCAGAAAAGCAATCTTCATGAAATAATCTTTGAGATATGTTAGGGCTTTTAAAAACGCCACTACATATTATGACATATTTCTTCCTTTTCCTCTATCAGGATGTCCAAATAAGGCTTGATCTGTAATCTGCTTGAGACGCCGGATTCAGAAGCGTCCACTAGCGAAGCTAAATTCAATGGGACTTTACTCACAAAATTGTTAAATGTTTGTTAGACCCCTGTTTCTATGCAGTGTCTTGAAATAGCACAGAAACCTGAAATTCAAGGAATGGATTTTCACACTTACCCTTTTAAACCTTTTTTCAAAGATACCTTTCTATGCCCATGCCCGTTCATCCTTAATGACAGTTTACCCAGGGTCGGGGGAAGTGTGGGGTCAAAATTCTCCTTCGGCCTCTGGGTCCCTGCTTCTTTGTTTGGGAAGCGGAGAGCTGCGGTTCAGTCCGCACGCCCCTTCCAGAGCCAGGCGAGGGACGCCTCTGGTTCCAGCGGCCACTCGGCGGCGGAGTTACTGGGTGCAGGCAGCACCCATCCCTCAGGTAGATGTGTGTGCAAGGGGACCCGCGCTGCCTGGCGTCCCGGGGAGGTGCACCCGCGGCAAACGCCACCCAATTAGTGCGGGTCCTCCCCTTCGCCCCTGCTCCCACCGCCTAGCCACTCCTTTCTCCGTAGCCCCCACTCCTCCCTGGGTGGATGGAGCTGAGGGCGGGGGCGCGGTCCCCAGCGCGCTGCTGGAGCCCCGAGGCCGCCAGGCGGAGGTGAGAGCGCCGTGTGAGCGCGCTAGGGAGCAGAGGCTGTGCGCTCTGCGGGGACCTGCAGCGCCGGGTGAGCCGAGCATGAAAGGAAGGGGTGCCGCCTGGTGTCTGGTTCCATGGAGGGGATGCCTCCGCGTGGAGGAAAGCTCGTTTGTTAAAGGGGGACTGTGGGGCTTGGTAGAGGGCGCACCGGCAGTGGGTGGGCTTTGGAAGCCAGCGGCGCTCTGCAAGTCGCCCTGCTACTCTGGTTTGCTGATCCTAGAATTACTGTCCGAAGGTTGGTCCCAGAGAGCTGGGGATGAGCTCCTGCAGACCTCCGCAAGCACGAGGGCCCCTGGGAAAGGAAGCCACCCATGCATACTGCACAAGCCCTCCACTGCCCAATGAGTCCAGGGCGCAAGGTCCAGTCTCTGCAGGGCCTTGAGCCAGGCCTTTGGGCTTTTGACCTGACAGAGGAGCAAAATGATAGGGCCCAGCCTCGGACTTTAAAGTCTAGGCTGTCAGAAGCAACAGCATTATTTAAGCAACAAAAACTAACAAGCAACCACTAGTTTTAGTAGTTAAGGACCTCTGTGGATATGGGCGGTTCTTGGCTGGGGCAAAGCTCAGAGGGAGAGCACACACCAAACCAAACCGGAACTTCCTTTCCGTGCGCCCCCGATTTTAAGAGCATGCAAAATAGTGCCAGGATCTTTTACAAAAATGCCATCACCAAATGTAGACTGTGGTGTTGGATTTGTCTCAGTCATTGTAGCAAGGGGAGCAAATACAGTGGAAATAACAGAGCTCCAAAGGTGTCCTAGAGTACACGGCTGGATACCTGGGAAGTCGGAGCATGTTTCTGCTACTCTGTTCTTGAAACCAATGGTCGCTACTCTCTACCTGTGGCTGTTGCCACAGGTAGAGAGTAAACTTAAATAAACCACACATTTAGTTCTTCAGTTACATCAACCACATGTCAAGTGCCCACTGGCCACTTGTGGCTGGCGGATACCTTATCAGATAGACAGATGTTGAGGACTCCATCATCAGATAAAGTTCTATTGGAAGGTACTGCTGTACGGTCTAAAGGGGAAGGAAGGAAGGAGGGTGGGAGGAAGGAAGAAAGAAAGGAGAAAAAGAAGGAAAGAAGAAAGGAAAGGAAGGATAGAGTGATTGCTTTATCACTGATACCAGGTAGATTTTAGGACAATCTGCATTTCTGTAATTTGGCACTGGTATGAAAGTTTTAGAGTTACAATTTCCTTATCTTTCTGCTGAAAAAGATTCTGGGGACCACCTTACACAAGAGCCTAATTTTTCACGAAGAAGACAAGTCAGACCTGGAGAAGTTAAGTGATATCCTCAAAGTCTCTCCATGAAGTTGGAAAGCGGAATAGATTCTTGACGGCACCCAGTCAGGAGACTTTGTGTCAGACCAGTGAACCTTGTTTGGAGCTAGCGAGGCAAATGAACTCCATAGAAAGGTGGTCTGGGAAGATTTTAGGCAGGAGTGCTCTTTGACAAGAGAAAACGCTAAGCATTCTTCTGGGAAGAAATCCCATTTAATAAGGAGTAAGGTGCACGGGGAATAACACTGTCTCCTAAGCTTACAAAGAATGATTATGTAGTGTCATAGATTCATAGAATGTCTTTTCTAGCACTGACTGGGAAAACATTTTGCTTACTTCTGCTTATTCTTTTAACATAATATCTAAAAACCAGTCTTAAAGTCAGGATAAGTGTTACTTAAGGTGAAAATTGTTAGCGAAGTATAGTATTCCTGATATTTGACAAAAAATATCACATACATTGGTTGCAATATCATTAAGATGAAATTTGATCAGAAATGTTAATAAGAATAAAAATTACAAATGGTACTACAAGAGACATATAAAGCAACAGGAAAGTATCTAGAATTTTAGAAACAACAGAACAAAATCATAACATTCTAGACAAAGCATAAACTTTCTTTCAAGATTTTGTTCTTGCTTTTTGAGTGAAATGTTGATATTAATTCTGGCCTTTAATGGTAATTTATTTTAATTAACCCTTAGTGAAGGACTTTAAAATATTCAGACGAGTTTTCATGAATCATAAATCATTTAAACTATTTTTTTTAAATTTATACTTCTCCTGAGCTGATCCAGATTTGAGTTATTGTCTCTTTTTCTTACTGATTTACCATTTGCACATGGCTTGTGGTAGAAAGGTTCATGATCCTTACCACCTGAAATCCAGTTCCTTCTGAGAAAATGTTTTAGTTGTCCAAGGAGGTAGCAGACCTCAGGCTCTCCATCTCTAACACCTAAAAAGGCTGGTGGAACTTGGGAGTGTCCGCGTGGTCAAAGTCCTGAGTGTACAGCAGATGAACAGTAGTTTGCTCATCTGTACAATGAGCCACATAATAGCGTACCCCCAAATCTCTCCTTATGAGGATTACAGTAACTAGTCACTATAAAGTACAATGCTGCGAAAGTAATAAGCTTCCGTAAACATTAACTGTCTTTAACCTATGCAAGGAATCTCCACTTTTACACCATTACTTTGGGTTTTCACTCGCACTGGGGCTGTCATGCAGAGAGTAGTTCATCAGAGCTGGGAGATGGTCCATTGTGAGAACTGTTCTTGAATTTTACCTTCGAAGAGGTAGAGATCACTGTGGTCCTACAATCCCGTGACTTAGTGGGAGAGGTTGCTTTACTTCCTTTTCACAGCCCCTTGTCTCTGGGATAACGTTCAGGTTTTCTGTGCCCCTTGTTTTTGTTTTTGTGTTTTGAGAGCTACTTCCTTAGGTTTGATAGCTGCTGGGCTGGTGAAGCGGTCCTCTAAAGTCCAAGTCCATCCTCTTTTCACCCTGGTTAACCTTTGGAATGTTGTTGTCACCAAGAAGACATTAATATCTTCAGTCTCCTGCTAGCTTGAATTCTTTAGGGCAGAGCCTGCTGAGATTGGCTGCTGATGTCATTCTGAATGTCTGCTGGCCATCCATGGAGACCAGGTTGGGCACTGGCCTGCCAAGAAGAAAGAGCCCATGGAGTGCCCGATGGCATTTTGCTCAGGAGGGCCGAGCGGTGCTCCACTGGATGTGTGATGGCATTGCCGCTGGTCCACGGCACTGTGGCACTTCTTGGGAAAATGATCCATAGTCATTTTGTATTGTTTGGCTTTAATAAAATCTCTCTTGAGATGTTTGAAATGGCTGTTGATTTCATGATTGATATAAGTGTATACTGAAGAAGAAAAAAGGCTCATAACATTCATAAAAATATTTGAGGCCATTTATACTAACATACCTTAAAAACATCAAGTGAAGAAAAATGTGTTCCAGAAAGTATGGACTAAAGCTACCACCCTGAAAAATGTACCTCATTTCCTCTACCTTTATGAGCAATTTCCCAAGTCATTATATTTTACTTAAGTGAGAGTTCCTGACATCAGTTTCAAAATACCTTTTTTAAATAGAAAATTTAAGCCAAGTAAGATATTTCACTTTATGAATGCACAGTCACATCTCCTTCCAATATGAAATAGTTTTATAGAGATTTAAAAATGGAAGAGCCAGTCATGGTGGTGCATGCCTGTAATCCCAGCACTTGGGAGCCCAGTGCAGGAGGATAAAGCTAAGTTCAAGGCCAACCTGGGATACATAGTGAGTTGAAGGCCAGCCTTTACTACAAACCAATATTGTATCTCAAAAAAAAAAAAAAAGATTGACCAAACATGATGGTACATGCCTATAATCCCAGCACTTGGGAGGCTGAGTCAGGAGGATTGTCATGAGTTTGAGGCCAGCATGGACTACATAGTGAGACTCTGTCCCAAACAACAATGATAACAACAAAAACCAATCAACCAAACAAAAAAAGAATGAAGGACATAAAAAGTTATATCCATGTTTTAATTTGCTAAGAGAAAGAAATCATTTTTGTGGCTTGGGATGAAGCTTTTAGTTTCTAAATTATTTTGGAATATAGTAAGCATTAAATTTAAACCCAAAATTTAAATAGAAGTCAGTAATTAAAAGTTCATTTTACCAACACATTTTCTGAGTCAAACACCCAAAACAAAGAAACTTGATTTCCAAAACTTGTATATATATATATATATATATATATATATATATATATATGTAAGTATTTCAAATGAATAAAATTCATGTCTATAATTCAATGATATTTGGAATATATATATACAAAATAATGCTATTTTATTAGAATGTGTGTTAAATAACTCCAAGGCTCCTAATATTTGATGGTCACCTACTCTTTGTCACACTATATCAACTGTTTTATAACAGTGTGATGAACCTAGGACATGTGTGTCCCTGAGTTTTTCTTTTAAGGCAAAAGATGTTCATGTGTGAGTTGTTTTTTCTAGACTAAAACCCCAGTAATCAGGTATAATTGCAGTGTTAGCACTTTGCGATAAATAAGTGGGTTTTGGGTTGCAGTTTGGCACTTGGGCTTTAAAAGGTTTGCCAACCCTGCTTTATAATCTTTTTATCCAAACAACAACTGCTTAGACAGTCTTGTTTGCTTTTATAGTTTTAAAAAAGGAGTGCTCAGAGAACTGGTGTTAGCGGTTCAGGGCCAGATTGCTCCTACACGCTAGACAAAGGGCACCAAAGCAGCTCTGTTTGTTTCCAACGTAGCCCTTAGCTACGATGCTATAATGCTTTGTTATCTTCAAACCATTTCTCATTTTACAGGGATGATGAGAGCAGATGATATAATCAATATTTTTCTCCCCTGAAAATATTTCGGAAATCTGTGCCTAATTGCATGTCGTTTTCTTCCTGGTGGGCCCTTTAGGAAGCTACTCACTTATGTCGGGGCTGCTGTCTTTACTCCGGTGCATTTAGACATCTCCTTAGGAATCTGCTATCCAGCCCTGACGGCCTGATAGCTGGCAAATAATTATCATTAGGGAAGAATTTATTGCCAAATGTAGATCCAAATGTAGCGAACAGGGTGGAAACTAAGATTTGATTCTAAAGCGCCAAATTATTCATATTTGGCGCATAAATTGACATTAACTACTGATACCGCAAAAAGGAATTTCAAGGATACTCTTGATGGGAACAATGTAGCCTGTCTCTTTGAGAGACAGTTTTGGTGAGTAGCACTCTTAAAAAGTCTGACAATTTTTCTTTAAAGCCACAGTCACTAATTAATACCTATATACCATATGTTGAAAACATAGGGAATGTTAAATAATATACAACTGCTAAGGAAGGGTAAATCAGAGACCTCAGATTAGAACCCAGGCCCACAGGTTTTACCATTTGTCCTTAATTTGCTAAATATCTTTTTTTCTTTTAATAAAATGAGGCAGGTAACAGGACCTACCCATGACGATCATTTTGCTGAAAGAAGGACATTAAATTGTACTTAGTGCCCTGTCTCTTTTAAAGGCTTAAAAAATGATCATGGTTCTTTATTTCCCTTTCAAGGACTAACTTGTATTCCTGAAAAGCATGTTCCTATCATAGTTACCTAATGATATTTTAGAAGATGCTTTGTTTTCTGTCGGGTTTCATACCTTACAGCAGCTTTTATTTCATGATGAATTATTCGATATTAACAATAAATAATCTATTGATAATAGTAGGTTGATGTTGATGAAGGCAGTCTAAATAATACCAAGAAGTCTTACAAGCTTGGGTTGCCAATTTATTGTATCTATGTCAGTGTTCCAGAGAAATTTGAAATTCAGAGAAAATTTCTATTCGTATCGGAGTTAATCAGACCTATGAAAGTAATTATATATCCATTTGCTTACAATAAGGTTCCGAGATTTATTTTTTAGCTACCTCAGAGGTCTCCTAAATTGCTTATTGATCACAGAACTTTACACTTAACTTTGAGGAACTGGAGCATAAATGCACGGCGTTAGCCACTTCCTATTAAACCTCAGTTTCTGGCTCCCTTGGAACCGATGACCTCATCTGTGTGGTGTAGGCAAAACTGCGAAGTTGCTGAGGTTTGTCTTTGCATCACGCCCTTCCCTTCGTTCACCTTCACGTGCCCTTCTCTCTCTCTGGCAGACTCTACTCACCCAGCAGCAATTTTACAAAAATCAATAATAGCTCCTTCGAGAGTGCCTGTTTCCTTTCGGCCTTCCACTGATGTGGCTTGCAAGGTCCTTTTGCTCCTCACAGCCCCTGTAGGGCCCGGAATTGACTTAGATTATGTTGTATCAGCTGCCCGGTCCATGACACAGTATCCATTTGTGACTCCCACATGTGGTGAACCTTTCTTTACCACTTCTCTGGAAAAGAATCTGTAATTCCAAGGAGCACCCACAAGTCCACGGATTTCCTGCTGCGCTGGAGAGGTGCTCCGGGAGGGACTCTCAGATGAACTCACCACACCAGCCCAGCCGACCCCCTGCCAGCCATTCACTGTCCGCACAGAGGTAAGGGACAGGAAGCCTGGCTAGTGACACGAGGAGTGCTGCTTCTGAAAACGCTGGGCTTGGAAGGTGAGCTCCATCCTCAGGATGATGCCTGTACACTTGCCCTCCGTACTGTGCACTTGAGTACCTGTTGCTCTGAGCCCCTCTCCTGTTCCCTCTTGTGCAAAGAGGCACATGGTTGCTGCACATCTCTTGTGCCACAGCCACCGCTTTGTCACTCTCTCCTGCCCCTCCAAAGCTGCCAGTCAGGTAATCAGTGATTATTTCTCCAGAAAGATCTGGGAGGGCTACAAAGGGGCCTGTGAAGAATGCACACAGGTGTGCTTCTTCTGGGGGAAGGGAGGAAGGTTAGAAAGAGGTTTAAGGTTGTTGGACCAAATTTCTTGTGTCCTTTATTTTCTCTGTGAAATCACAAATAGAGCAGCTCTGTGAAATCACAAATGCACAGGGCTAAGTATACATAAGTATGCAAAGATGAGGCACTGAAGTTAATATCTCCCAACTCTATACAGCCTTTAACCTGTAAATAGAGACTACCCTCATCAAATGGAATGTGTTTTATAGTAAAACTCATCCTATTTCTGAAGAGAGTCTGAAATAAAGAAATATGACTCTAAGTCAAACATCTGGAACCCTACTTAAGAAACATTTTGCAACTTTCCTGTTTCTTTTGACCACTTAGCAATAGCTAACTAGCTAGCCAGTAGATTTGCTTCTTTTTACCCCCATCTTTCTCACTCTCCCTCCTTTCTTTCATAGTTTCTGCTTCGTCTTCTCATTTTCAGTTGGAAATGCTTTATTGTTTTTAAACTCTGTAAAGTTATATGCTCACATGCAACTGCTATTAACAATTAATAAATTGGTTTTCCAACTAGGTTTCATAAAGTTACATTTTTTCTGTTTAAGACCATAGGGTACTGCTAATAATGTTTTTACTAATACTGGGATTCTCCAGCAAATAAAATTTTACTACCAAAGGGGCTTATTTATAAGCAACTGATGATGCATGTTACAGATAATATGGTCATAGAATAATTTCTATGATCACTTTGTTATTAATCACTGTAATTACTCTTTGATTACAATGATGATCAACTCACAGTGAACAGGGCCTATGCTCGTGTTTTTAATTCAGAATCAGGTTCATCATCAGCACATTCTTACCTCACCCTGATAGAGATGCGATTCTATGCTTTATAACCTCTCTCCACAAAATAACTCATCCACAGGAGACGTAAGGCTGTGGTCCTCTCATGGTATCACAGCCTCCAATGTCTTAAACTCTCCATATCTGATTAATTGAGGACTCCAGAATCTGGCGAATGTGAATGCCTGCAGACTTCTAATAAGCAAGTCTGTGATGTTTTTTCTAAAACAACTTTCCCGAAGAGTGATCACAAGTGATTTGTTTTATTTCAAAGTATACTACTAAGGTGTGTTAAAGTTATATGGCACCAATTTTGGCTTGTGATTTTTTTTACTTTACTGGTACTGGAGATACTTTTCATGCTGCCAATCTAACTAAAATAATTAAAAGGAATAAATAAGCTTGGCAATGTTTAATTATATCAGACAATAAATAAAAACATAAATAATATTTATCGCAGTATCCATACATTGCTTATGGTCTCACAGGAGCTGGAATCTAAGGGCTGGTTTTCTTATCATCAAATGGACAACTGACCCTGAACAAGGGAAGGCCCTTGTAGGGAGATGCCAATAGACTGGCACAGAGAGTGGGTACTGAGATGCCTCGGAATCTACCAGGGCTACTGCAGAAATGCAGGTTTCTCAGCCTGTCTCCTGCCCACTGGGCTACAGTGTCAGCAATCTCATTTTATTGGGCTTTTCAGGTATTTCATCCATGCTTTTTTGTTGTGTGTCATTGTCTTACGATGAAGATAAAGTTTCCGTGAAACTCCTTTTAAAGTCTTAACCTTTCAAGTGATCATTTCTTCTTGTTCTCTCAGCAAATCAAAAAAAAATTTATGGAACTTTTAAATTCACAATCAGCTTTCAAAATAGCAGGCATAGGAGTTCAAAACACTATGAATCCACTGCCTGCTTAGGTTAGAATTGCACACAAGAAAAGCATGGTATGTCACGTATACATTTAACATTTACTAAGGCAAAAGACACATTGGCACTAGTGTCTCAGAGTACTCCCCCGGCTTCAAACATATTCATCCCGAGTCTTGCGGCTTTCTGAGGCAGCTCTGAAGTCTACTTTGGTGAGTACTTTAGTTGGGACGTCCTCAATCAATTTAAGACACATACTTTTCATGGTCATTTTGACTTTGGAGAAGAGGCAGAAGTCACATGGTGCCAGAGTCCGTGGATAAGGGAAGACAGGACGTAGCGCGCTGTTTGTACCAGCCTGCCTTCCCATTGGATAGCACTCAGCACGGCAGTCACTGTAATTTTCATCACACTTAACCAAGACACTCACAAAAGAGGACTTTTAGAATTGCTTCCAAAAGTGGAAAGAACAAGGAAATAAGTGTGTTCACGGGGAGGAGGATTAATGATGATTGAATTTTTCCCATTTTACCCATCTCCCCTTGTATTAAGGTCATTGGAAACTGCTCAATCAGTAAACTAAGCAACACAGGAAACCTAATTCTCTTCAATTTTTGTACAATTGTTCATCTTAGCTGAAAGATGGCCTTCATCTCTTCTTTGATGAAATCTGTTGTTTGGATCTTGGTGCCTCCAGAAAACCTGGGAAGGAGGTTTCCAGTCCAGGGACATGTACCACTGATGACAACTGCCCTACAGATACACAACTACTTTAGTGACAGTCGATGGCTTTGACCCTAGGCTCCCTGCAAGTAAAATCTGCTTTGGTCATGAGCCCAGACAATTGTGGCCTGTCAGTAAAGAGACTTTCAATCAATATCTAAGCTCCTTATGACATGGGTAGTTCCCTTGTGTGAGGAGCAATTGTAATGGTCAGAATAATGGTTCTTTGAGGCTCCTGTTTCCTAATGTGGCATTTTTCTGACAGAAACATACCCTCATGCTAGCTTACAGCAGTTGTATCTGATGAATATATATATATTTTTACTTTTAAAAAGTTATTCTCCCTTTTTAGAAAACTGAAAATAATTAATACTCATCACATGCTTTCAGTTAACACAGCTTTACAGTGCATACTGAAAGGTTTGGGGCTATGTGTGACAGTATAGTTTTGAGGGTGAGACTTTCATGTTACGTTACCAAGAAACCCTCATGCAAGAAAATATGCCTCAGTAGTGCTCTGCAAAGGGACCTTGTTTTGCTCACAGACTTCGCAGGCTAGGGGCTGCTGTTGGCTCTACCTACCTGGAAAGCCTGCATGGTAAGCAACTTTGAGCAAAATGAAGAGGAAGGGCCATGTTACAGTCGACATAACCCACCAGTAGTGGTCCAGAGCTCTTCTGGTACCTCATCACATGAAGCAGAGGAAATACTTTCCATTGGGTAATTAACATTTCCATTTTGAGAGTTCATAGATTACTAAGCAAAAAGTCCCATCCACTGGGTTGCCTCACAAGGTTTAAGCAACTTGTTTTCAGTCCCCAAATTACTTAGCAGTGAAACAGAGAGTAGGATTCAGATCTGCCTACTTCTGCTCTGATGCTCTGGGCAGCGTTTGTCAGTGCAAAAGAGAAAACATGACTAATCCTTCCAAAGCAGACGGGGCAAACCACTTGCTTTCACTAAAAACTCCCTGAGATGCAGGGCACTGATCAAACATACTTGAAAGTCTTGCGATTTTGCCTATTTTGCTTTGACATCCCTGTCTTTCACAACAGTTGGAAGTGGATGTTATTTACTGATTATTTTGCTTGCAATTGATTTGCATATTGTTATTGCACATTGTTAAATGGTTTGCTGATTAATGCCTAACGTTGATTTGGACTCAATGTAATGGAATAAGCAAATACATTTGTAAATTTAGGTATATAATTTAGTTGTTAAATGGTGGTGTTAGGGTTAGAACTGTTGATGATTTGCTACTCATCCTTCACATGGAAATCCTAGACTCAATTCCTTCCCACACTTTATGTCAATATTTTAAGTTTTTCATGTTCTTTGTTTCTTATTAATTTGCATTTCTAGGTGAAAAAGCTCCACTTCTTACAGGCAAATACTATTCCAAAGCCCAGATATAAGATAAAATCTTTTAAATTCAGAATGTGGTAGATTTTTACCTAAATCATTTCTTTTCTGGAGCTCTGGAAGACAATGAGATCTATGCTTAAACATGGATATTTTCATGACCTTAAGTGAATTAGTTTATTGTGCAGCATTACCAACCAATTGTATACATAGAAAACATTTCTTAATATAATTAATGGCTATTCAAATTAATATCAGGTATGTGAATAATAGGATTTCTGAGCTTGATGGGATGTGTTGCTGAAGAGGCCTCTGAAGTCTAGTAGAATTTGGTAATTCCCACACACATGCAGACACGCACACAGATGCATAACACAGGAAGACACCAAGCTAGTCCACTGTTGAGTTAGTCATAGGAGCTGTTTAATACATTCTGCACTTGAGTATTGTACACATACTTCTGTTTTGGTATATTTAATATTTGTAATTGCTCCCTGATCTTTCAAAAAATTTCACTCTGAACTTGTGATTTCTGTATTCTATTTATTTATTTATTTATTGGTACTGGGGAATCAAATTCAGGATCTGGCACTTGCCAGGCAGACTCTGTGCTGATGGGCTATATCCCCAGCCCGCTGTATTGATTTTAAAACCATGCATGTCATTATTGATGATTTTTATGCTCCATGTTCATTCATAAATATTTTGTTTGCAAATACACTTAAATAATGAAGAGAATATAAAGTTAGTTTTAGTGTGTTTATGTTCTTTTTCTTAGAAATGTGTTTTATATGGCTTGATAAAAACATTATTTCTCTAATAAGAGCCCTTGGTGATTAGAAAGGATTCATGAAAAGAATGAAGCACCTAGTTGTCCATGTGACACCTTTTAATGCATAGTTTGGTTTCCACAGGTTTCAAATATGAAAAGAATCAGTAAATATGAAGTTAGGTCACAGATCCAAAGCTACACTCTCATACCCGTATCAGTGACCTTGGGTTAATTTCATTTTTGTTCTTCAGTTTCATTTTCTTTAAAAAAAAAGAAGCTAAAAGCTTTAAGGCCTTCTTCCCATGACTTAAAAATTTCATCCACTCCAAAGAAAATATGATTAAAAGGTAAGTGTGGGTGCATATAGCTCTCATGGCCACAGCATGTCACGCAGCTCTGGAGATAACTGTGAGGAAACCAGTCCTTCATAGATGTGAGACAAGCGGACAGACAGAAATGTGACAGTGAGGAACGGAAAGGGATGGTTAATGGCAGAGGAAGAGCAGTGGGCAGCAGGAGTGATTCCCTTTTACTTCTTTTTGTCTACAGTCTAGTTATTCCTATTTGAAAACCTACTGGCACCTGGCGTTATCAGCAGGGATGAGTAATATGTAATTTTTATCTTTACTGGGTTACACCCCGGGCCAGAGACACTTGACAGTTGTCAGTCAGGTGTCTGGTCAATGAAGAGAGGCATATAAAGCTGCCAAAATATTTTTTGTTTCTTTAAATACTTATAAGTAAACCATTTTAGCTGGAAACTCTGTTGTGCTGAAATTAAATAAATGGATGATCGCAATATAATTTAGTCAAAATAATTGCTGGAAAAACCAAAATTTTTTCTATTGATATATGATGTAAAGAAAATGCTTTTCAAGTGCCTTTATGAAACAGGAGAATGATTAACTTACTGCACTGCAAATGAACTATCTTTAAGACACGAAATGTATGACAAATAATGCTTTAAATGCATGCATTTTAAGATGAAAATCTTAAGCCACAAGCTATACTTAAGACTTAATAAAAGAAGCCATTCTTACACATTGAGGGAGTTGGCATCGCTGTTTTTGTGTCATAGTGTCGAAGACTTTTTGAAAGAACAAGCATGTAGCTTGATAAACTAAGATTTATGAATTTTCATAACTCAAAGAAATTTAGTTTAGGTCAGCAATTCACGGCACAATTAAAATTTTAGTTATTTTGGATATTTGTGCTATATTTAACAATGTTTGTAGTAGATTCTGTTATATTTAAAAATTGACAATGGTAAACAATAATTTGGCAGAAGCTTTTGTATTATTGCTTATACTCAGTGTTATAGCAATCTGATAATTATAGTCAGTAGAATCTAACAATGCACAGGAGAATCTAACAATATAATTCTGAAGTTGACCTAAGAGTGTATGCTATGTTCAATTTTGCCATAATTATTTATCATCTCTAAAAGCAAGCGTCCTGATACTTTATGAATGTAGTATTTGACATACCAGAATAATTATCCAGTACATACAATATATATTAATTCCTTAAGAGACTACTAGACTAGATAAGAAATTAAGCGACTGCTCAAACAGGACAAAATATCATATAAAAAACCATTTTGAATAACTATACACTGTATATATATATTTTAAAACAAAATATGCTTTATTTTTCTGAAGTACATTCTACATGTGATTTATAGTAAGAAGTAGATTTGGATTTAATTTTTAAAGATATGGTTCATTAAAATGTTTGTAGTTAAGACTATGTTTTAAAAATATACATTTTTTTTTGGTTGGGTGAACCATTTCTGGTCAGTTTTTAAACCAAAAATATTTCATGATTTCAAAGACAATTTAAGCCTCTTTAAGAGAATACAATATTTATAACTTGTGCTGGTATATTCAAATCATTATAGATTTAAAAATTGTTTTAGATAGAGTGGTAATTAACAGAAGTCAGATATTTTTTCTCCTTTATACAAATATGTATTAAGTGTGCAGATTGGAAATTATTTATGTGATCATCAGAATAAAACAATTGCCTCATAGTCCTAGTAATTTATATTGGTAGGAGCCATTCTCTTCTTAAGTACCAGTTCTACCCTCCACAGCCCAGAAAATTGATTTTATGCATAATAATTTATAGCATTCTTGATCAATGTATGGTGTTGTGTCTTTTACATCCATTAGTTCATGTTGCTTGTGAATATGGAATTTTGTGGTTAAAATGGTTTCATATGTTTACTATGTATATTCTAGCTTTGAGCTGCTCACTTGCTTAAATAAATGTTTTCAATTTGCTATAATACAACAATTTGTAGAGAAATGCTGTGAAGCATAGTTAAAAGAATGAGTCCTTGAAATAGAATCACTTTTTGAAAATGTGTCCTAACATGTGGTCTCATTTTTCCATCTTTTGCATTAATTAAAATCCTTTTCTGAAAATTATTTTTGCCCAAACTTTTGAATACATAAAATAAAAATACCAAATATATAAGTGTACTAATTTTGGAAATCAATGACGTCAAAACATGCTTTAGTACTCTCATGGCTGTTTATTCTAAAGATTCACTCTAAAAAAAATCTTTGTAAAGTAATGAGAAAATGTTGTTACTTTTAATTATTAAATATTCTGTATAATAAATGCTTTTCAAATGTATTGAAATAAAGCTAATTTTACATTGCCTCTAATCATATTCCTATAACATATACACATTTTCTTTTTTAAAAGAGCACACGGAATTTTTGAAAAGATCATATACCATTTCACATTTCTATTTTGGAGTTTTATTGAAAAACAGCATTTTATTCAGAAAAGATTGTGACAAAATTAGATGAAAAAGAGACTAAAATGCTATTTACTTAGTCTAATGTCATATGTGTAATTAACTCATCTTTCTGACACAGAAGAGGGTAATCAAAGAGACAAATGCTTAAAAAATATCAATTATTGCTTTCACAAATTAAAAAATAAAATCTAAAAAACTTGTCAAACAGTTATAGCTCTACTTTGCAGCCCCGGCAAGCCCTCTGTGGAGTTAGCTGGCTGTGATTCCAACGGTCTCATCAGCTTTGTGAGCATAGGTACCTCAGGAGTGCCTCTTCCAGGGTAACAAAACCAACTTTTAAAGACTAAAAAAAATATATTTTGGCAATTGAAACTCACCAGCGCCTTTCTTGCTTCTCCAGGAAGTTGTACCCGTCAGCACCCGCTGAGGGTTTTGTTGTCCAAACTCTGACAGGTAAAAAAATTCCTGTAGAATAAAGCCAGACCAGCTGGCTTTGAAGAGAAACCCCCCAGTTTGGGCTGCGTCTGCTCCTCTCCTTTTCTATGAAGACCGAGGCTTTGCCCCTTGATCGTCTAGCCGTGAGATGTGTGATCCCTCAGCACAAGTGTCTGGCAGGCCAAGGTGCACCTGTTCATGTCACTCTGGAGTAAATTTAGCTGTAAAGGTATCATTGACAACCAGACCTTTGTCAGTGCTGGCAAAAGAACACAGAATTAGTTTCCTCCCTTCCCCCTCTCCAAGCCCCTACGCTGCTAGTTCCAATGGAAAATATCCAATCGGAAGTCTATCCAAAAATCATTCCTCAAAAAAAAAAAAAAAAAAA